>RJWH01004538.1:0-103771 GCA_004363575.1 Solenodon paradoxus | reverse complement strand
CCATCTGCCAAATGAAATGGAATCAAAAGTTTATTTATTTATTCAGAAAATAAGTATTGAATGACTACTACCTGCCAGTGTTCTAGGCAAAAGAGGCACAGCGGTGAATCAGAGGGACAAAATCCCTGCCCTCATGGAGCTTATCATTTAATGGGAGGAGGCATGACTATTTACATGTAGTGGAAAGTGAATAGCAGTGTCAGAAAAAGGATGATGGGAGAGGTGAGGTGGTGGAAAGGAGGGAAGTGGAGAGAGGTAGATGTGTCCCAGCAAAAGTCAAGGAGATAACATCGCTAGGACTTGCTGATGGATGAGAGGGAGAGGGGGAGGGGGAGGGGGAGGGGGAGGGCGAGGGCGAGGGAGATTGATGGGTTATTCATTGGAGCAAAGGATTTGAGAAAAGAACTTCAGCCACCCCAGAGAGCTGTGAGGCTCTAAAGCAATGGTATGTAAAACTGGGTGTGGGGATGGAATGACACTAGCTTCTACCCCAGACAGAGGTCAAAGTAGAGGAGGGACATTAGCTAAGAAATGCAATGGTTCTCCCAAGTGGTATTTCAAAATGGTGGCTGGATTTCTATGTAGCTAAAGGAAGCCCACAGAGGTGGTTATCATAGCTCCCAAGCAGAACAACTTTAAGGAAAAATGGAAAATATCACCAATTTGGATTATAATGATGTGAGGCACCAAGCTCACGGAGGAAGAGGGCCTTGAGAACTATGGAGGCACTTTAGGGAAGAGTTTCCTCTCTCCTTCTGGGTATGGACTATGTTGTCTGAGGATTCTTATTTGTCCTTAGGAGAGACTATAAGTGGTGTGTGAGAGAGACAGCGACAGAGAGTGGGGCGGGGGAGACGGAGAGAGAGGGGTGGGGAGAGAGGCTGACACACTCTCAATCAGAAGAGTAAAGACATGCATCTATTCTTCAGCTCCACAGACCGATCTGAGGGAGGATGTGAGACTATCGCCTATGTGGACTGCAGAGATGCTGAGTAGCTCATACTGGGGGACAGGGCCTGCTGTGGGAAGAGGGATGTAATTTGAGGTGAGACTAGATCCAGAGAATAAACATTCCACTGGAAGAAGGAGGGGATTCCACAGAGAGGACTCTCTCGAGGGCAGAGGAGGAAGGCCAGAACTGGGGTATGCTTCTCAGCGACCCCCTGAGAAAGCTTAAACTCTTCGAGGAATCCTGAGATTACACTTTCCTTCCCTCATGGTGGGTTTTCCTGTTTGATGATCCTCAGATGTTGGGTATACAGTGTTAGACTCACATGACTGCCTGGCTGTGACAGCGAGGAACGAAAGCAAACCAGTTCCTCCATAAAACTTCCAGAGACCCTTCAAATTGAACAGCGCCTCATCAAGGGGAAGGTCCAGACCTTGGCCCAGAGGACAGTCTTGAGGTGGAGCCTGGAGTAATACAACTCAAAGGAGCGAAGTGATGTAGGTGGATAATTTGAGAGTGGACTGGGATTCAAGCGGTTCTTTTCTCAAATACCGTGAGGACTGGAAGCAGCCGTCAAGTGTGAGATGGAAACTTCCATTAGGTTTACTGAGGCAAAAACACCAGGCACAGTGCCTGGTTCAGAGCTGGCTCTTAGCAATTGGCAGCCATTATGATGATGATGATCATTGAGATTCAGTTGCTATAGATACCTAGGACCTTACCAAATGCAAGAAGGGTTCGCCCAGAAAACAGACCTGCAGGCTCAGAACAGCTACAGTGTAATGTGAAGAGTTTGAGGGCACATGGATAGTCCAGCTCCAAATCAATCTGTAGCCTTACTTCCCTGCAAGTCTATGTTGGCCAAGTGATGCCTGCACGCACCCCACTTACACTATGCGTCTGAGGACTTCCAGGAGGCTATGCTCCAGAGAGACCATTACTCGCATCGTAGCCCCTTTGATGTAGTTTCCCAAAGGGTCAGCAGGTGTCTCAGAAGGTCCACCAGCTTTCATAGAGAGCCAGGAGGTCAGAAGATGCTCTCAGAATAAAGTGTGGCCAAGGGCTCGGGTGAGAGCAGAGAAGAGAGGAAGATGGGCCAGTCCCCGTTCCAATGGGAAACAGATGGCACGTTTAAATGCGGTAACTTGAAGAGTGCTCTTTACAAAGTGACTAATGACACAATGGCAGTGCGCTGGGAAAATGCCGGCACTAGGGCCAAGCAGCAGCAGAGCTGCTGAGCAGAGTAAGGTTACCAGAAGGAGAGAGTCATGTATGCTTTTTTGAAAGAAGCAGTGACCTTAGGTGAAGGGACAGAGTTAGCCTAAAGAAGGAACGGAGCAGAATAAATATCTGGGCCTCACTGTCATCCCACCTTTGGGTCTCCTTCTAGAACTCTCCGTAGTTCAAATCCAACTGGAAGCCGGTGAGCAGGGAAGATCACCGGCGTAATCCACATCCATCAAGCAGCCAAGTGACAGAGCAGTCGGAAGGGCAGGAGTGCACAGAGCAGCCTAGGGCCCAGTTGTGGAGGGGCTGCTGAGGAAGGCTGTTTCTGTCGCTGTCGGCATGAAGGCCACAGGCCTGTCAACAGCGGAGGTGAGGCTGGGCTTATGTTGACCATCCAAACTCTTTTTGCTCTTGGGGTGAAAAACAAGCTTCATTTTGGAAAGAGGCATGTCCAGGAGGACGAGGAGGAAGGACAAAAGCGAGCAAAGCAGTAGCATTTTCGCGCGGCTGCTAACAGGACGGCTGGGAACCAGGAAAGCTGTCATAGGGGCAGGACAAGTGAGGAAGAATCAGAGCGCTCAGGAAGGAAAACATTCACCTGGAGCAGAAAGCCACTATACAAACTGTGGTCTAGGTCCTAATGACTACGCCTCAGCCTGGCGATTGAGGGGCGAGGTGGGAGGCAGGGAATAGGGGTCCCACTGAAATGCCGGTTTTATAATCCCCAATTCCACCTCCTTCTCTTTTCACCCTGTGTCCTCTTGGAAGTCAGACAGCCCTTTGCGTGTGTTTTTACTTGTCACTAAATGATCAGCATTCAATGAAAAGCTTCTATTTTGGGGACATTACCATCTTTAAAACAAGACACAGAAGAGCAGAGGGAGGCAACGAGGGGCTGCATTTAATCTTCTCTAATATCACAGTACGAAGGAAACTGGGGAATGAAGACATAGTCATTTAGAAAATGGTTGATGAGTCACTGATTGGCACTGGCTGGAGAAAAAGAGAAGTCATTATTCATTCAGAGTCTGCCTGGTCTTTAAAAATAGGTTCGTCACTCCACTGGAGGGGGCGTCTGGGCTTTAGAGACTGAGGGTGGCAGAGGGCAAGGGCAGGCATGGAAAACGCCCTAGGCAGCAGGCCGTCTTCCATCAACAGCACCTCAGTCCTTGAGTCCTTGAAAAACCTCCAGCCCTGCGAAACCGAAGGACAGCTCCATTTTGCCTTGTTCCTCCTCTACCTTTTCTTGAGGCCTTAATAATACTTCCGGGGGAGACTTCAGTTTCAGGGCAATCAGGCCAAGTTAAAGAGAGCACTTTTTGTGACCGAACTTTTGCCAACAGATTCAATACCCCATGACTCACAGAGGCTATTTTCCAGGTCCTAAGTTGCCCAGGTCTCTCTTTGTCTCCCTGCCTTTGACTTCTTGGCTGCTTATTAGTTGCTCTATAATTGAGTTGGGGGCAGGGTTAGAATCTATTACATTAGAACATAGTGAAATGTTTATGGGAGGAAGAAAATTAAAGTCCCAAGTAAGCAGAGCTGTGGGGATTGCCTGGGAATTATGTTTCTGCAGGTTTTCTAGGGCAACAGGTCAAAACAAAACAAACCTCCTGCCTGCTAAGGGTTTTGCTTTTGCCTGAGAGTTCTTGGGTCTTAACATGCAGATCTAGGCAATGGCTGAGGGGTTGAACAGAAAAGAGTTTGCATGGTTGACAACGAGAAAGGCAGAGAAAAAAGGAATCCAGAAGTTTTGAGATGTAGAGTTATGATGAAATGGAGCATGAAGAGAGAAAGCTGAGGAAAGAGGACCGTGACTGTGCACTATGAACGGGATTCCCTCTTAACACTGTGCTAAAATGTAAAGGGAACATTTAGAGTTTTTAAATGATTTCGGATGGTGGGAGTGGTGTTTCTTCTGCGCGCAGCACTGAATTGTGGTGGACAGCAGCGTGAATGGGATTGCTGCAGATCCCTAGTGTGGAATGCATCCCACTCATGCACACACTGTGCTGCAGCCCAGACAAGCTTTACAACCTACCTGCTACTTTCTCACCTTACATTTTGCTCTGTCACTTGCTAAGTTAGTTGTCCTTGCTTATACGGGGACATATATCTATATATCTATATAAATGGATATAGATATAAATAGATATAAATATATAGATAGACATATATCCCTACCCCAAGGAGACACAAAAGAGAAAGCCTAAGACTGGATATCATTTCAGAAAAGTAGGCAGATTTGCAAGGCAGCTCAGAATTCACTCCTGGATGTTTGACTTTGACTCTCTAGAATCTTCCAACTTTCAATCTCTGTATTCTTCCAGAAACCGCTAATGTGCTGGAGGTATAAAGAAATTCAGGAGCCTGAGGACTATAGGATAATATTCCCATTTTTCCGGCAACCTTAACTGCAGTCTCTTCTCAGACATTACTTTAAACATTGTCATACATACTACCTATGATTTCACTGTTACATATTTAATCTTTATCAGAATTAATAATTTGCATTTTTATTTTATGTAGACTTCCTAGTCCTCAAAATGAAAAAATGACTTTTAGGCACACATACTCTCCTTTTGTTTAACTAAGATAGAAATCTTCTAGAAAAAAATAGTAAAGCAATATACTGAAAGAATTATACATCATAATCCAGCGAGCTTTATTCCGGGCCTGTAATGTCTCACTAGGCATCTAAAAAGCATCTTTATCTT
This sequence comes from Solenodon paradoxus, assembly GCA_004363575.1. Taxonomy (NCBI): domain Eukaryota; kingdom Metazoa; phylum Chordata; class Mammalia; order Eulipotyphla; family Solenodontidae; genus Solenodon; species Solenodon paradoxus. The sequence goes on along the minus strand of RJWH01004538.1, from coordinate 98,878 downwards.
GTTAAGGAAATGTCCTGAATATCTTTCATAAACTAACAGCCCATTGCATGTTTGATGCAACCAAGCAAACGAACAACCAAAGAGCTAGGAGCATTTCCATGAAAATAAGGAAGAGACAAAGATCCCCTACATCACCGCTCTTGTTCAACGGCGCCCTGTAGGTTGTAGCCACTATGGCAAGACGTCAAATAGCAATGAGTGGAAAAACTTACCAACATTCCCAGATGGTTTTCGTATTTTCCTGGAGAAACCAAAAGAATCTAGTGAAAAATCATTGGGCCAAGTAATCAAGTTCATTAAGGTGCGCCATTATACAAGGAACACACAGGACTCACATCTTCTCTGCAGAGTAGCAATCTCCAGTGAGAAAATAACTTGGGGAAAATACATCTGTTACAGTAACATATGCTTATAAAAGTTAGTTTCAGTGTGCAGAAGACTTCTCACTCTATGACTTGTCAACAGAGATGATCACTTTATTGAGCATTTACTGTTTCAAGTACTGAAGGGAAGCTTCCCAAAGTGTAGTACATGTGAATATAATTTCTATTTTAATACCAATTGTAATGTATACTATAGAGAAAACTAGTGCATCCCACTGGTGACTTCCTGAGTCACCACTTGGAACGAAACTTTAAAAGTCCCCTTTAGGTGTGCCCTGGCTGAGTATGGTTTGGTCACCCACCTCTGGCCAAGTACAGTCCACAAACATCACAAGAATCGGGGTTTACGTCCCAGGACTGGGAGGAACAACTAGAATGTACAACTAAAATACATATAGGTGCTTCTTCCTCCTCTTTCTTCCTGCCTGCTCGCCTTCATTCCTAGCTGTATCTTTCCTTCTTTTAAAAAAAATTACCCTTTAAAAAGTGATATATTTCCATGTCAGTTACTAAAAGGGGGGTTTGTCTGCAGAGGGGAAAATGGCCAAAGCCTAATAGAGGTGGCACGTTGATTTGGTTCTATTTGTCTCCTCCCCCATTCTCCGAGGTCACACGAGGACCTGGTTCAGTCGAGGCGAAGCCCCCTCAGGAGATGGGGGTAGGAGGAGAGTGGGGTCTGGGTGCCTGTTCAGGCTCCAGCTTCTGCTCCAGCAGGTGACCACAGGGAGACGAGGCCACACTCTTGTGGCCTTCTCTAAACAGCTCCCCACCAAAAAAAAACAAGCTGCCCCTTTTTTCTCCTCTTGCCCCCTTGAGGTCCAGCATGATAAGAGCTCCCCCAAATTGCTACCTTGGGTCCTGCACTAATCCTTAGCTGGTTTCCTTGAAACCTGGCCACAGTTTTGCAATAGATCCCTTTACTAAACTTTCCTCAAAATTACCGTGGCCGATACAGTGATATGTGAATGACTCAAGTTTGGGAAGCCAGACTGTGCTATTAAATCATCATAATAACCTTTTAAGATGAGTATCATTATCCCCATTTGACACCAGAGGAAAGTGCAGCTTAGCGCATCTACATAGCTCAGCCAATATCACCGAACTATTAGATGGAGGTGGTGGGCTGGATGGGTGGTCTGGGATGTGTCTGCTGCTTTAACATTTCACCGCACGGCCTCTTAGGTAAACTCAAAGCATGGGCCAACCTTGCTGCTAACCCATCACCGACTTGTGGTTTCTCCAAGTCAAATACAATAGTAACTCTGGCCAACTGTGAGCTAACCCTTAGGTTTTATTTTGCTTCAGGCCGAATGCTTCTGAAGGCGCTGTTCTGAAAAGGGGTTGGTTATGTTTAAAAGCTCTTCGTGAGTGGTTTAGATGGCTCAGGAAGGAAAAGGAAGCCTACACTAGCCTTTAGTCTTCCAGAGTGCACACTGCTATGGCCTGCTCTCTCCACTGGAGACGATAACATAAAGCGTAATAGGTCCATACCCGCCCAAGGATGGCAGACACTTGAGGTGATTCCAGCCCTTCTGAGCCACAACTAATAATGACTCACGTTCTCTTTCCTTCCATGGATTTTAAAGGATTCATAAACACCGTGAGACTTCAGAAAGTCATTTGCAGGAGGGTCAAGTATGTATATTTCACTCTTTAGAGGAAGGAGATACATTTTTTAAATAATTTGATGAGCTCCTTTCACTTTTCGCTAAGGAAAAATCTGAGAGAGCTTAACCTTTTACTTAGTATTTCCTTTCCACTTTCTTTCTGGGAGGCCTGTCTTATAGGTATCAATATTTATTTGTTTTATGAACAAAATGATTTTTTTCCATCTTTGATAGCAGTGAAATACATTCGAATCCTCAGATGATACCGAAATATGAGAAATGCTTCAGAAATGTAGCACTGGAAGAGCTTGAACTATGGCGTAAGTCGTCTTGAGACCGACTTCCTGCTGTGTTATCTTAGATAAGTTTCTTAACCTCTCTGTGTCTGAGGTGTCAAATGAAACTAATAATGGTTTTTATGTCATAAGGTTGTTGATAAAGGTCAATGAGCCAATTTATGTAAAACTTTAAATATGGTGTGTAAGGGACAGTCAACACTCAATAATTGCTAATTATTATTACTACATGGAAGCTTCCGTGATAAGCACTGAGGACAGTCAAAGATGGAGGAATCTCCACATGCAAGAAGATTATAATTGTGTAGATAAGAAGGCATAAATAACTATAAGGTAAAGCAGAACTAATGGATGGCCTAATGGAAATAGAGAGCCTCATAGCAATAGAAAGGATGCATAAATTCTTTCCAGCTCCATAGTCTAGGGGGGGACACATGATGAAGTGCCATTTAGATTGACCCTAATAGTGGTTGGCATTTTGACAGATTTGAAGAGAAGAGGAAACAATGGAGACAAAAGTCCAAAGGACAGGAGACCAGTGTTATGTTCAGGGAAGAATGAAGACTGAAGCTTAGCTGGAGCACAAGTTGGGATGCAGGGAGACCACGGATGGAAGGAGGGACAGGAGGATACAAAGCAGAAGACACACTGCAAGAAGGAAAGAGCTGGAGTGGAAGCGACACTGCGGTTCTATTCCTGACTTTCTCTCCATTGGACCATGAGATCTCCAGACTCAGTTTCTTCACCGAGGGAAGGAGGGTGTTAGACCAGATGATGACCCAGATTTTGTCTCATCTTTATGCCTGTGAGCCCAAAAAGCTAAAGTGGTTAGTGCGCCGTCTGCAGCTCAAGTGAAAATCTAGAAAAAAGTGGCAGAGCCACACTGCTGCTGGCAATGTCTGTTCTTCATGAACCCACACACTCAAGCCAGGGCACATTTCCTTGCCCAGTCTGCAAGGGGCACAGCCCCCAAGGTATCAGGCTTGGACGTCTCCAAGCACAGCTGAATGCTCCACCCATGAAACAGGATTAGGACACTTTAGAGAAAGACAACCTCCTGCTCATCTGTCTCAGGGCAAAGGTGAAGCCTGCAGGGTGCGGCCCGTTGATACAGAACAATAAGAGGACCTGCTGGACGTCCAGTTGTGACGCTGGAAAAATAGTCCTTTGGACCAACAGACTCGCAGAAGACCATGAAAAAGAGCTGAATTTAGTATGTATCAACCGAGGTCCACTCAAGAGACAGAATTCACATCGGTGGACTGTTACAGAGAATCTTTAAATATGTAAAAAGTTGTTAATTCGATAACTGAAAAAGCAAAAGAAAATACTAAGGTCATCACAGAGGAAGCACCTGCTGGAGGCACCTATCACTCCTGACTCCCAAGGAGAGGTGGGAATGACCGAAACAGTGGGGTCCTCAGTCTGTGGGGCTGAAACCCAGTTCTCTGAGGAGGTGACATCCCAGTGGTGCCGGTGTCTCTTGTATGGGGAGCTGGCGTGTGGGTGGGGGTAGCAGTGAAGTGCTCTAGAGTTTTAAAGACCTGCAAGGACAGTTACAGGAAGGAACTACTGCGGAGAAGCTGTACTTCTGGTGTGATCATCACACATAAGCCAACAGGAGAGCAAGTCCTCCCTTCTACGGCCTTCTGGTCTACTCTAGTGCCCGCTATCGGCACAATAGGTAGTCGGCTTGAAAAGCTGAAATGCGTTTGCATGGTCCCAGGCCCAGAATCATGGAATATAGGAGTGGTCTCTCAGTCTGACAGGGTTGCTAGAACATAAGACCACAGACTAGGTGAATTAAGCAACATAAAGTTATTTTTCACAGTTCTGGAGGCTAGAAGTCCAATATCAACGTGCTGGTAGGGTTGGTCTTCAGAAATATCTCTCCCTGGTTTGCAGATGGCTGTCTTCTAGCTGTGCTCAGTGGCTTTTCTCTTTGAATGCCCAGCTGTAGAGTCTCTTCTTCTGCTCTAAGGACAGCAGCCCTAGCATATCAGGGCCCTACCCTATCATCTCATTTCACCATAAAGATCTCCTCAAAACCTTATCTCCAAATGCATCCACACAGAGAAGGTAAGGGCTTTGACATGAGTGGGGGGTGGGAGCGGAGGCACAATCTGACCCCTAAGAGGTAGGTTTGGAGCTGAGACAAGAGATTAGTAACCTGCTCCAAAATGTATGCAATGTCTTCTTAAAAACCATCAAGATGGAGGATGAACGAGATGGCAGCCACTTAGCAGACTGAGATCCAAGAGGGCTCAGAATGCTTCAAAGCACTCAGAGCAGCTTTTGTCCTTGTTCTGATTTGGAAGGAACCACTGAGATTTCCTTTTTAGCACTTCATGGGACAAGGGGATAAAAAGTCAATCTAGGCCCACCAAAGGTGGGGGACCCAGTAAAGCACCATTCCTCTTGATGAGAGCTTGATGGCTGTACCCTCTGAGGAAGAATGAAAGTCTAGATTTGTCTGATTGTTTTCCTCATCATCAGTCAGGTTAAACATATTTGGTGAGGAAAACACATGGCTAATGTTGTATTATGCCTCCTGTTGCCTCAGATCAGGAAACACATAATGGGTTTATCACGTTTTTGATGGTGCTAGGCTTGATCTCTAGGTCAAGGTTGGATCTGCCTGGAGACATCAGACCATGACCCTACTTTGTCATTAATAAGTAATCTGGAGTGTGACCATTTAAGATGGTCTGAATATCCTGTTCTCAAGCCCAATGGAAGAACTGATTTTGAACTGTGTGGGGGGGAAAAGCTACACATCAAAACAGGATGCAAAAAGCAAACAGTGCTCAGAAGGGATCTTATAATGTTAACGCAAATTTTAAATTCTAAAAAGAAAAATTAGTGAGCTAAAAACTCATTGTAATGTGTTAGAATAAGAATAGCAAGATAAGCTCAATGCAAGTAGATGACAATAAAGAAAAATACTGACACACAAAACATATAATACAGATGTTTTAACAAAGCGAAAACTTGATGTTAATTAAAAGATGAGAAAAATGTAAAAACTCTTGATGATACTAACCTTAAAAAATGGGAGAGCACAAACGGCTTATGTCAGGATTGATAAAATCTTGCAGGCATTAGAATGATAGACGTGCATTATAAGTATATTTATGCAAAAAGAAACTTTAGATTGAATAGAAAGTTCCTATACAAAAATAACTTTTCAAAACTGACATGATAAGGAATAAACCAGTTTAAAGACAAGAACTTAAAATTTCTAATTCATAAATAACTTCCTCATAAAGAAAATCCCAGGCTGGGTTGGTATTATTAATTACATCAACCAATCGATTAAAGAAAAAGGCGCTCTAAGTTAAATAGAATTTTCCAGAGAAAAGAATGAGGGAGCCACAACTCATCACCTGATCTTGGTACAACCAAGACAATGGAGTTCACAAACACAGAATGGGGTGGGTATGAAATTCCTCAAAACAACATTAACAAATACAATTCAGAGCTGTAGAACCAAGTCGGCTCTATTAGGAATGCAAGGTTGGTTGACCATTAGCAAATCAATCAATCCAGTTTGCTACAGTAACAGATATGAGGGTAAATCAAATGTTCATTTCAATAGATGAAGATATTTTTGTCTATTGAACTTAAAAGTGCAACAAAATTGAACTTCATTTGTTCAACCTCTATTAATGATTTTTTAGCAATTTAAAATGAAAAGGTAATTCCCTTAATTTGATGAGGAATATCTACCACAAACCGATAGAAAATACCATCCTTGATAGTTAAAGACTTGACAGTTAAAAGCTTTCCCTTATGAAATAACTTTTGTTATCAGACAACTTCTCAAACACATGCAAAGAACAGAAATTACTTTAATAAATATCTATGTATCTATCACCCTGAAAGCATTCCTTCTGGTCTGAGAAATAAGGTATGAGTGCTTATTAGGACCATTTATATTCAACATTGTTTTGGAGGCCCTCAATAATGCTTAAGATGAGAAAGAGAGAGAGAGAATTTTTTTAAAGGAAGAAATAAAATTATCACTATTTGCAGATGATGTGATTATATACATCAGAAAATCCGAAAGATTATAAGAAAGTTTGGCAAATTTGCTAGATATAAAGTCAATATTAAAAAAGCAATTGCATTTCTATATGCCAATAACATATAGAAAAACGAAATGTTAAAAAGTCGTGTCAAATGTTGAGAAGTTAAATGAGACAAATAAATGGAGAGACTGCTTATCAAAATGTATCAGAAAATGCAACATTATAAAGATGGTGGTTCTCAAGCCTATAGATGCAGGGAAATCTTAGTCAAAATCATAATGGTTTTTGTTTTCTTGTTTGTAAAACTAAATAGGCTGATTTTAAAACATGTGTCAAATAGCAAAAGGTCAATGATAGGTAAGACTTTCCTGAGGGCCCAATGGGCACTTAAGAGATGTGCTATAGTAAAGATGCTTATTCAGCTCTTTCTTCATACCTTGTTGCTCTTGACATCTATTTTTCCAAAGTTATTGAGGATTAATTGACAGGTATAATTGTATATGTTTTAAATGTCCAATGTGATGATTTGATATACATATGCATTGTAGAATGGTTACTAAGATCATTAACACACCCATCATATTGTTGACTCTTGTATGTGTGTGGTGAGAACACTGAAGATACACACTCAACAATTTGCAAGTATATAATACCTATTACTAACTATAGTGATCATATCATCTCATAACTATTTAACCTACTTCTCCCATTTCCCCTCCCCATAGTCTCTGGCAATAACCATTCTATTCTTTATGTCAATGAAACTGGTTATTAGTTAAGGTTCCACACTGAAGTGACATCATACAGTATTTGTCTTTCAACATCTGGCTTATTTCACTTAGCAAAATGGCCTCGAGTTTCATCCATGTTGTTGCAAACGGCAGGAGTTCCTTCTTTTTAAAGGCTAGATTATATTCCATTGTATATGCATAGTACATTTCCTTATACGCTCGACTGTAGAACAGTTAAGTGGCTTCCTTGTCTTGGCTACTGCAAATAATGCGGCAATGTACATGGGAGCACAGATATGCCTCAGGAATATTGATTCAATTCCCTTCAGATATATACTCGAAAGTGAGTCTGCTAATCTTAGTTCTATTTTTAATTTTTTCAGAAAATGTCATACTGTTTTCTATAATGTTGTACCAATTTACATTTCCACCAACAGTATTTAAGAGTTACCTTTTCTCCAAATCTTTACCAACATGTATTATCTCTTATCTTTTTTGATAATAGTCACCCTAACAAAGTATGAAGTGATATCTCATTGTGATTTTGACTTGAATTTCCCTGATGATTAGTGATATTGAACATCATTTCACAGGCTGGTTGAACATTCTTATATCATCTTTGGAGAAATGCCAGTTCAGTCCTTTGCCCATTTTTAACATTGGTTATTTGATTTTGTTTTGTTTTTCCGTTGTAGGAGTTCTTTATATATTCTGGATATTAATCCATCATCAAATATATGATTTGCAAATATTTTCTCCTATTCTATAGGTTATCTCTTTGCTTTGCTGATTAAGGAACCACCATACTGTCTTTCTTTTGATGTTTTGATGAATAAAGTGTTTAACCTTTATGTAGGCCACTTACCTATTTTTTATATAGCTCAATTTATCTATTTTTGCTTTGGTAGCCTGTGCTTCTGGTATCACATCCAAGAAGTCCTTGCCAAATTCAATGTCAGGAAGCCTTTCCTGTGTTTTCTTCTATAAGTTTTAACCTTTTGCATGACACCAGTCCACGAACTTACCATGGACTGCAAAGAGAGGCTGAAGGGCACCAGAAGAAGTGGCTGCGGCAGGAACCCATTGGGTCCAGATACCAACAGTGAGAGTCATGTAGTAAAGAAGGTGGTAGATGGTACTTGAGAGAGAAGCACCAGCTCACAGCTTCAACACCAAGCCCAGAGGCCGCCATGGCCATTGGTCTCATGCTCCTCTGAGATTCAGCTTTATGGGTCAAAGAATGCTATGGCAAAACTCCAAGAGTCTTTGTAGCTCTAACCATTCTCCCATGCATCAGTTCAGTGTATACTACCATGCATCATCTCTGTAGGATATGTGCTAACTGTTTTCAGCCTCAGAATGCACTAAGCACGTACATTCTGTGCCTAGCATGCTGTAGGCTCTAAAGATTAAAGATGACTGAGATATAACCTTTTGGCTCAGGGAATTCACCATTGAGCTACACAATCACCATCACCACCAAGTCCCAAGGACTTATTTTTCACTTTTGAAATTTCCTTCCAACTCTTTCTTAGATGCTGGCTCTCTTTCTCTGACTGATTCTCTGTATAGCTCAACATATGCCAGACTGCCAACATATGGCAAATTTTGCAAACAGATAAACAATGGCACATATGTAACCATATATTCCTGGCACACAGATGCCCCAGCTTGGCTTTGTCAGTCTCAGCATAAAGAATTCGGTAAGCCTCTCTCAGAAATTCCAGGATGCACGAGCTGCCCATGTATCCTCTGGCAAGTGGTTAAAATAAGCTGTTCCATGTCTTTGGTGTGAAAGCCAGAACACTGTCTCCCCACCCTTTCAGTTCAGAGGCATTTAATACCAGTGCCTCTGTCCTCACTCTCAACTATTTGAGATGTTCTGAGCCAGAGGTCAAGTTGCCCATTAAAGATGCTTTTGTTTTTCCATTTGACAGTGACTCATTATCTCCTCTGCGCCATGGATCAGCCCTGTCAGGACATGGAGGGGCTGTACACTCTAGTCTTAGGTCTATTTTGTGAGCTTAAAAATATAAATAAGGCTGTGTAGCAGACTCCAAAGGCCTCACCCATGTCCTTCAACACTCAGTTTTTCCCTGTACAATGGCCAGAATGCCAGAACCTGTATTCCTTGAGAGATTTATCTGCTCATGCACACCACTGGCCCGTCGTTCCTCTACTTCCTCTCCCCTAGCATCCTTGGGCCAGTGCCTAATGAGAAATGCTGGGTAAGTGCCCCACCTCTCTCAGCCTTCTGTGGGGTAATTCTGAGTCACTGGATCCCAGAGTTCTCACTGGGAAACTTACTTCATCCATTTCTCCTCTCTTCTCTCCTGTTCACTGCTCGTGTTGCCTAGGACCACCCCTACTAACAAAGTGCCAAGGTCTTTTTCTGGGGGAACCCAAATGAAGAACATATAGAATTAAACTTTGAAAAAAAAGTTGCTCTGTGATAACCCGGGATCTCCTCAATGTTGGACACTTGCCCGGTGGCACAGGAGGTAATCCGCACTTTGACACGCTCCAGGATGCCCATGAAAGCAGCAGCAGATCCCACACTGTTGGACATATTTCACCAAATTTTACTTGCTCACTTGATCTGGTGAAGACTTGGTTTCAGCAGCTAAGTGACAATTGTCTTGCCCTGGCCATGTGGAAATGGAAGTGGAAGAGACATCAAGAAAGTGTCTGCCATGCTTTCTACTCCTGCATGGCTTCTTGTCTCCCACCTCTTAAGATCATAGTTTGTTGCTTCTCCTCACAAAGATTAAAATTACACAGGCAATAAAAAAGGAAAGTGCAATAGAAGAAAGTGAATGTAAATGTTTGACTCTTCTAACAGCTCCTCAGAAGCTCAATGTGTTAACAATTAACTCCTAAAAGCTCAGGTTAGACTCAAGGAGTCAAAAGTCATATAACAAAGTAAACAGAAGTTTGAAAAGTTTCTCTAGACAACTGCCTTTGAACTAGATACTATGCATTTTCCAGAGAAATTCCAGTGGCAAAATTTCATTTCTTAGAAGTTGTGTGCAGGGAAGACAGAAACCAGAGGTTGAAATGAGACTGAAGCCCATTGCAACTCAATCCTCGTTATCTATATTCAGCAAAGTCTTGAGTAGCACTGTCCAAGAGAACTTTTTGCAAATATGGAATATTCTACAGCTACACGGTGTAGTACAGTAGTCATTAGCCACATATGGTTATTGAATACTTGAAATAAATGCAAATGACACTGCATTCAAGATACATTCATTTTTCAAATCCTATATCACATTATTATCCATATTGTACAATGCAGCTTTGTAAGCATAGTATAATTATACCATTTCCTTTCTCTTCCCATCAAAGCCCTGCCTTGAGTTTATTGTTCTGTCTTTGACGCAAGTAGAACCTTCGGGATTGCCTTTCTGTTCCTGTGTTTCGGGCTCTATTGGTGGGGTTGCCCTTATAAGGGACATATCGCAGACTTAACCATCTCTAACCCAAACACCTCTTTCACCTCTTTTCTCATTTCAACATGGAAGCAGAGATACCAAAGAAAACATGGTGACTTACCTCAAACCCTCGGCACCAACATAGTACCTCATTCCCATTTTATGATTTTACGTAGATCTTGACAGAGACCATTTTCCTGAAGAATATGAAAACATTGATTAGAACACTGATTATGTTTGTTGCAGCATTATTTACAATAGGCAAGAGTTGGAGACAACCTAAATGTTCATGCATGGAGGAATGGATTAAAAAATACATGGTATATATGCACAATGGAATACTACTCAGCTATAAAGATGAAATCTTATCACTTGAGCCAACATGGATAGACCTTGAGGGGATTATGCTGAGTGAAATAAGTCAGAGGGAGAAAGACAAATACCATATGGTATCACTTGTATGTGGAATAGAAATAAAACAAATAAGCAAGCAAAACAAAATAAAAACAAACTCTTAGACTATAAGAATATGAGTATGGTTACCAGAAGGAAAGAGTATAGGTAAGACAGGTAAAAAGGGGTCAACTGGATGTGATGGATGCAAACTAGAGTTGTGGTGATGAGAAGGTAACACAGAGATATTATACATCTGCAGACCTGGAAACTACATCATGTCATAAACCAAAGTTTCTTCAATAAATATTTTCTACTAATCCCTTGTGGAATAGTGAGGCAGATGCTGTCAGGTATTTGCACACATCCTGTTAGAGCCCTTTACCATCTTCATGCATATGGCGTGTCATTCCTTCTCCACTGCTGGCACCTGCATCTCTCTGCTGGGGGTAATCCTCAGACTACTAGAACCTGTACTGTCCATGCAAGAAGACTATAAGGAATCCAGGAATCTATGACACAGTGATACCTCATCCACAGATTATTGTAGAAGAGAAGCCTTTATAAATGCTCCATCTCCCTTGCCACCTGGTAGGACCAACACCATACCCAGAGCAGGACTGGCTCCAAGTTACCCTCTTGGGAACTTGCTTGATATAGCACCTAGAGTTCCCTTTCTCGTTCTATTTCCTTACTGGTTTTTATGAACCCTTATCTGAGTCTGCTACTAGGGAATACAACCTCTGTAAATAAAAATAACCAGATCCTAATCCACAGAAGCCTTTCTATTTAAGTAATCTATTTTTTAAAAAATACATATTTTAAGGGACTAGTTGGTGGAAATATTTTTCCTATTAGATAGTTTTTTTTAAAAAGCCAAACATTCTGAGGCTAGCAGATCTGTGTTACCTTCAACTCTTGAAAATGTTCTTCTCTGTCCAACAGCTATGTTGATAAAGGTCCTCAATTCAAACATTTGAAAGAATAGCTTGCTGTCAGGCCCTGAAAAAATGGAAAAGGAAAAAGAGGGGCACCTTCAGATTCAGCAGCGATTTGTTGCAGGTGTGCAGTGTTTGGGACCTTTGTGCCAGACGAACAGAAGACAGTCACAGGGTCACTAATTTCACACAGTTTCAGAGGAGTCTGCTAATCACGTCACTGTGCCGTCAAACAAACTCAGTGAGAGCAGCTTCTTAAAGATGGAATTGGCCTCTTCAAAATCTTTTTTAAAAAATTTACCAAAGGGCTATTTCATGACCTACTTTCTTCATTAAGTAATAACTGATGGAACCGACTTGTTTTCAGTCTTCAGCCTTCAGCAGCTGCCAAAACCTGAATGTATCAAACCCAACAGGTCACAGCCTTCCGGGAGATCTATTAATAGCAAAACAGTTTTCAAGTCCACTCTACCGAGTAGCGTTCTGTTTCTTAGTTAGGCATATAATATACTCCATATCATGTCTGGTGAGTTGCGTTTTGAGGCTGCCTGCTTAAAAATAAGCCAGATTTGTTTTAAATTAGAGCAACAATACACCCATCATTGTCTGCTGTTTTGGCTTGGGACACTGTGGTGCTAACACCTCGGTGTGGGGGGCATCAATTAAGACACACTTGTCTCTGATATTTTACTATTGTGCTCCTTTGTTGTTTATCAGGAATCACAGAAGTCAAAGAAAAAAAGATCTCTGGCAAGGAAGCCAGTTATGACAGTCCCATGAATTTGCTATCTAACATGGATTCTGGCCTTTAAGGGGACATCAAAAATGAGGGAGAAGACTCATGCAGATTAAGAAAACACAACACATTCCCTGTTCAAACCATTTATACTTGTTTGTGTATGTGTGTGTGTGTGCATACACACACATGCACACACATGCATGTATCTGGTTTAAGAAATCCTTCCCTATCATAGGGTCATAAAACTACTATGGTGGTTCATTCTGGGTCTACTTGGTCAGGATGTAGTGCTCAACCAGTCAAACACCAGTCTAGATGCTGTTGTGAAGATAGTTTTTATGTGCAATAAACATTTACATCGGTAGACCTTGACAAAGAAGATCACCATCACTACTGTGTGACTGCTCCATCCAATCAGTTGAAGGCCTTAAGAAACAAAATCTGAAATTCCCAAGGAAGAAGGAGCTTGGCCTCTAGACTCAAGACTTTAACATCAATTCTTACCAGAATTTCCAACCTACTAGCTTGTCCTGGGGATTTTCGACTTACTGGCCACACCCCTACAATCATCTCCCATCAATTCCTTAAAATCTCTCAACTCTCTTACTCCCTCGCTCTGTCTCTGTATATGTAGAGATACAAAGATAGCAATACATAGCTATATAGACATAGATATCTGACACACATACTCACATTCTACTGGTTCTGTTTCTCTAGAGAACTCTCATAGAGATATTCTCCTATGTTCTTCTAAAAGTTAAGTTTCAGATTTCACAACTTTTTCAAAATTCCATCTGGAGTTGATTGTGTAGATATATTCTTAATTTATTATTTCTTCAGTCAATTAATGTGCTTTGGGGAATAATAAGAAATAAATGTGTGTTTACCATTACCATTGGCCTGAAATTTTGTGTATCTTTTTAAAAGCATAAACATATAATTTTCATTGTAGAAATTCTGATTCCATAGGTCTGATGTGAGGCCTAACCACCTATTTTTATTAATGCAGACAATTCTGAAGTTGACTGTCTTACAAGCAAATATATACACATATTTTAATGTCTTTTAGATGGGGAACATCTGAGAATGATATAAAGACAAAATCCATGAAGAAAGCACCTTGAGATATGTGACCAGGTTCAATCTTTTTATTTTCATTTATTTTTTCTTCCTGTGGTTCTGGTTCTCAGCCTGGGTCCTTGGGCTATGCATGGCCAGCACCTTAGCCACTGAGCCACAAGGGCGCACCTAAATATTTAAAAACCATACAAAGATGATCAGTTGTAAGAGGAATAAGGTCTAAGGATCTAATATATTACATGGTGACTATACTTGATAATACTGTATTGTATAATTCAAGAGTTCTCTAAAAGAGCAGAAGTCAAGTGTTCTCACATACAAAACAGCTAACTGAGGTGACGCATGTGTTCATGAACTTGATGGTGGGAATCCTTTCACAGTATACACATATATCAAATCATCGCTTTAAGAACTTTAAATTCATTATAATTGTATTTGTTAATTCTACCTTGATCTAACTGGAAACAATTAAAATTCATATAGAATATATATATACACACACATATAATCATAATCCCCATAATAATTCAATTTCAAATAATGCTATTATAATTTTCTTTTTCCAGCTGAGGAAACTGAGTCCCAGAGAGGTTTAATAACTTGTCCAAGTTGAAACAGCTAGTTAAATGGCAGCTCTGTGATGGCTACCAAGCCGTCTCTTCCAGAGTCTGTGCCTTTAACTGGCATAAGCCACAGACAAAATCATATGTAAACGTGAACGTTCATTTACCAAGCATTTGGCATCTAAGAGTTACATCTGTGGACTATCCAGAATGTTCCCTGGTCTCTTTTGGATTTCCCAACTTCATGTGTTTTCCTCAAGCAATAAAATGTGGGAGTGGACGTGGTGGAGAAAATGTGCTAGGACTCAAACTGTTTCATTTTGTTGCTGGTTATAAACTCTCTTCCAGGGATTTGCTGAGGGAGGTGAAGGGTATTAAACCTCTAACTAGAAGCAGGTTTGTCAGTTGACAAGGTTCTCATAATTTAAGCTTTTCGTCTCCACCAAGACCGCCAACTAGAAAGAGCTATTGAACAGACTGTTTACCCCACGTTCTATTGTGCAAGTCACTGTTTATGCCACCGCCCTGCACACGGCACTGAACGGTCAGCGACAGTTTAGATGATGGCAATGGTGAGGCAACGATGTTTAGGAATATCCAGCAATTTCAAATTCTCACCATGGGGTAGTGTGACTGAGTAGCTGAGAACAGAATTTTAGAGTTGGATTAGACCTGGGTTCAAATCCTGATGCCTCCATTGACAACCTTTAGATCCTTGGGCAAATTAGTTAATCTCCTAGTGCCTCTGGTTGCTCCTGTATCAAACATAAAAGAAAGTGGCTATGAAGATTAAATTATACAATCCTTGTCAAGAACATGTCAAGAGTGCATCATCTCGACATCATCTCAACTGATCAAAGAAAAAAAAAAAGGAGATCTTTACTATGGATGAAAGAACTGAGAGTCTGAAATTCTTCACAACAACCCTTTTTATGTTACTGATAGTGTAAAATCAGTATGAGATGGTGACCTTAAGTAGTCAAATGGAAACTAGATTGATAATCCTATCTGGACCACTTGAGGATCCTTGTCATTTCCTAAATGACCTCCAAATACTGTTGTGACCTGGAGCTGAGTCCCTTTCCAACACAAGCCATAGACATTGACTGTGAATGCCTTAAGACAACAAAGCACATTTGAGCCTGTCCCACCTTTTCATTATTGCCTCGAGCAGCCATAGTTAGCCAACATGACGGGTTTCTTCTCTTCCAACAAAGCTAAGATATCCAGTCTTAGACAGCAATTTGAAGTCTGTAACAGTTAAACTATAAAAACAAGACAGCCATGTTGGAAAAAAAAAAAAAACAAGGCACAGAATTCATTAAATAAAAACAATTGAAATGAAAGGAAAGGTTAAACTTTTGTATTTCTGTAACAAATACAATCTAACAGGAATCCACATCTGCTAGAATCGCGCTGTTTTAGGTTAAAATTAAAGTTTTCCTTATCTTGTATACTTTCCTTAGGGGAAATTGTTTGCATTTCATCCTATCTTTGAAAATGTAATAGATCTGGATTTTAATCAGTCTTTCCTATTTTGATCATTCTTTTAAAAGACTGATGAACAGATTTTTAAAAAATTACAACTCAGTAGTGAATTTGACTGATATCAGAGGTACCATGAGTCAGTGCAATTCTAGACATGGTTTGAATAATGAACGGCTATGATGCCAGAGGTACCTTTGGCAGATCCACGCGATAATGGTTTCTTTCCAATTTGTTCAAGTTTCCCTGTCTCCAGATCCTTGGGCAGTCTCCTTCACTGACTAGCCTCGTTCATGTGATTTGTTTGACCAATAGGATAATAATAAATGTGATGTAAGCAAATACTGGAAAAGCTCTTACATTGTGACTAACCCTCTCTTGCAATTCTTAGAACTCTTGTCATACATAGTTGCCACATAAACACGCCCATCCAGATCTGCCTAACTGACAATGGAGAAATCCAGAAATGCTCCTCTAATGGCTGCCTCAGTGAATAGTCAGCCAATATCCTAGGTGACCTCACAGATACCTGTAGACACCTGAGTGGCAGCAAGTTGAGATGAGCATAAGACTCATCCTTCTGAGCCCAGTCCAAATGTCCAGACCACAGAAGTATTGTTGTGTGAAGCCTGTAGGTCTGGGGTGTTTTGTTGTACAGCAGAAAGTAACTGGCATGGTATCCCAATGACAGCAGAGGTGTGGCAGGTGTTGGATTCTATTGGAATGACTTTGCTGGGACTGACAACAACATAAACAACAAGAAGTGAGCAAATATGTGGGGATCCAACCAGCCACACAGTGATTAACATGGTTACCATGAAAACTGGAACAAGCATCACCAGGGAGTACTGAGTATGGGTACGGGCTGATCCCTCATGACTCCGCGTTTGGGATGAGATTATGAGGACGCTAAGAATAATGAGGATTTCTAGTTAACTGCCACTGAAGACATCATTTGTTTGCTATTTTGCATGAAGCCCTTGACCGGACCAGATTAACTGTCAAATGAAACTGGAACTTGTTTTATGATGTGTTGTTCCCCATCTATTTTCCCAACTGTATGGTCCGTAAGATGCCCGTAAGAAAGGGTTTGTTCACATTCATCGTTGCCTACTCTTGATCCCTCTTAGGATTTCACAATGTTCCTTGGCATAGTCACAACCTTTTCATTACCACTTACTCCAGTGCTAAAGAATATTTGACCATGGAACTCTTTTTATGAGTAACATTTATTAAAATCACATTAACCGATGTTTCTAAAAGCACAATTTGAGAAAGTTCTCTTAGGTTTCTTACCGTGAAATGCAGCACACAGATGGGAAAGTGCATGAAGCCCAAACTTGCAGCATAATGCATCACTGTCACTCACATACTCGTGTAACTGCCACCCAGGCCAAGAAATAAAACACTGGTGACCCTGCCCCTGCTAGACAGCTGTATACTCCTGACCCATCATAAACCCTCCCTCCTCGACAGAGGTAACCATTTCCCTGACAATGGTAATAACCCTCCCTTGCACTGTTTTATTGTTCCGCCACCTAAGTATGCATCCTTCAACTGTAGACTGGCTCTGTCTGTCTTTGAAAGCCTGGTAAGTGAAATTATACAGTATGTATTGGAGGGGCATAGGGTATAAGATCTTCAGCTTCAGTAGATAATGTTAATCTCTTTCTCATATCGATGGTACCAAATGTCACCTTTACCAACAGCTTATGAGAGTTCCAGTTGCTCCACATCCTAGGTTATGCTTGGTAATGTCAGAAGTTATAATTTTTGCCAGTCTATTCAATGTGTAGTGGAGACATGAATTGGCATTTATCTGACTGGAAATGTGGCTGAGCACATATGTTTATTGGTCATTGGGATATCCTCTTTTATGCAGTTTGTGTTCAAGCCTTTTCAACATTTCTCTACTGAGCTTCTATGTATTTACCTACAGGAATTCTTTGTTCTAAATAAAGATTCTTTGTTGGGTATGGAAGTTGCAAATATCTTCTTACTCTATGGCTTGCTCTTTCTTAATGAGATCTTTTGTTGAACAAAAGTTCTTCTTTTAAATGTAATCAGATGTATTCACTGTTTTCCTTTTACTCTTAGTGCTTCTGTCTCCTTTAATCACACCGTCTCCAGGACCAGTGACATCTGGGAAACTGTATTTTGAATGGTCAAATCTTTGGTCACTGGTAGTAGAGAAAGTCAGAAATTTTAGATTCAAGGAAAAAAGAGAAGTGAGTGGGAAGGGGAGGGGCAGAAGGCCGAGGAGGAACAATCGGGATTGGCATGAAGTAGACAGGGCCCCTGCAGGTGGATGCAGGATATGACTGAAGATGGATTAAAAGTCACTCTTACCATCCACCTCCTTATGCACAGAGAGGAAATTAGAAGTATCATCAGAAAAAAGAGAATCCATTAAGATTTGTGGGCAGAACAGTTCATATATCAACTGCTCAGAAGAGAACTGTGCTGACAGAATTACCATTCTGGCTTGACCCACTAATGCCATCTGCAATGCAAACTGACAAACTGGAAGAGGACATCAGCATGAGAACACAACTAGCAGTAGACTCTGTTCACTCTGAGCCTGGTTGGGCAGGTGGGCACTGAACAGGCACGAAGGCTTGAGCTCTTCCCACGCCATTCCATCCATGTGCCGTAACCCTGACCTGGAGACACTCCCTCTAGACCCCTATACTGTCCAAGGACAGCATGCCATTTCAGAGCCACATTTAGCCACTGGTTGGCAGTGCACCAGTCTCATTCTCTTATGATGCATGGCAACCCTGGATGGATGGCATTGAATCCAGCCTCCAGAGGTGAAAGACGATGGGGCAAGTTTAGCTGCATCTCCAGAAACTGTGTGTGAACTTCTCACTCCAAGCTTGTTAACTGACTACATAATGAGGCATCAAGGTGCCAGAATGAATGAGATCCACCGGATACCTGGGGCACAGATCAAACTGCAAAGCCAAGGGAAGGATCTACTGAGAGTTAGATTACCATCGCTGGATCTGCAGGCGGCATTAGCTTGACTCAGTATCCACCTGTCAGGCTTTCCTCCGAGTCTGATGGCTGAGGGAGCAGTTAAAATGATGCATATTCATTATAATCCTTTTTGGCTATTCACCACCCTTGATCCATCTGTGTAGTCATTTCTGAAGAGTCAGCAACTCCAGGTTTTAAATAGTCTAAATTTCCAGTTTCTTTATACTTTATCATCCACTCATGATTTTTAAATTATTTTAATCCCACTCTCCATTCAGCTGTTAGGGCTGAGTTCCATATTTAGCTTTGTAAGCTTCTTCCTGTTTTGTTTAGTTTGGGGGTTGGGTGTTTTTTGCTCATGAATTTTTTGGCCTGTCATAGAACTCTAAGTGTGGAATATCAACACAATTCAGTTCAGTTCTGTGCTGTCAGAAAAAGTTCAGACATCATGAAAAGATGAACTGGAAAAACTGTAGTCAGACAAGGCTTTCTTCATAGCTGTTTTACTGCTGCGCTACAATCACAGGAAACTTGGATATATTCTGGCTCTGGGCATCTGTTTGCTTTATTTTCCCATGACAAAAGTGACAAGGACAAAAGCATTACATTCTGTTGGTAGTGACTGGAGCAACCTATGGGAGGTCGAAGACCTGACATTTATTGGTTATGCCAAGCGCTGTAGTGAGCTGTTGAAATATATTACACAGTTAATTCTCGTAACAATTCTAGAGGGAGGTATCACTAGACTACTTTTATAATTGGGAAAACTGAGGTTCACTTGGCAAAATAACTTGAGCAAGGTCACACAAGTTAATGACAAAGGTGGGAGCGATCCAGCAATCCCTCTCCTAGGCATATTCCCAGAGGACACAAAATTGCTAAAATATATCTGCATCCCTATGTTTATAGTGGCACAGTTCAGAACAGCCAAGACATGGAAACAGTCTAAATGCCCCTCCACACATGACAGATAAAGAAAAGAAGCTGTGGTCTATTACTCACCAGAATTCTATGCCTCTATTAAAAAAAAAAAAAAGAGATAAAATTGCGTCCTTTGCAACGAGCTGGATGGAACTAGAGGGGATCATGTTAAAGGAAATAAGTCAGAAGGAAAAAGAGAAATACGGGATGGTTTCACTCATACGTTAAAATAAAACAAACGAACATTCAAATCCCAAGAAAAATGAAAGGATACAGGACTGTGGTTACCAAGAGTTGGGGTGAGGCAGGGCTGGGAAGGAAAGAAGGTAAAGGTGGGGGTAAAAGACACTGGAACTCAGGTGGAGGGTGTGGTGTGAAATATAGACTGAGATGTAATTTCAATATCCTAAAATGAATACGGAATTGTGAACCAAAGAAATAATAACTATTACTATTTTTTAAAGTAAAAATAAAAATAAAAATGATTGAATCTAACCACCAAGTTCATGGCTTTCCTACTGCAACATACTATCTGTCAGGGGAACGGGATCTGGCAAAATTGCGCTGTGAGGCGGAATTAAAGAGTGCTGCCTTTGCTGCAGGATAACTGGTATGGAAAAATCTTTATATTCACTTTCTGTCTTGGTGTGGATTACCCTAGAAGCAGAATCTAAGAGAAAGACTTGAGTACAAGTTTTTTCTTTACATGGTGATTCCAGGAAAACACCAGTACAGGGAAGTACGATGAAAAAGAAGGCAGTCAAAGGGAGTACTATCAAGCTCTGGGGCACTGGAGCTCAGAGGTACTGAGGATGGACCAGAACCCAATGCTCCTACCCCAGAGTTACCGTCCCTCACAGTTGCTCTGTGGAGCCTATTTTTGTCTCTAACTGCCATGTTGAGACCCCCAGGTGAAAATTAAACATCTTGACTCTACCATTTCGTGACTACAAAAAACAACAGATCAACATTGTTCATGACATCAGACCCCCACACTGCAGTCCTCTGTCTGGAGACATTTTCCACCAACCAGAGACAGATAGTGGACTTAAGAACCAAGCCAAAAGATTTCACAACAAATGACTTAAGCTCGGCCCATTTCCTGGCCTGATCCTTTCAAACTTCCCTCTGCCATTCCTTGATGGAACACACTTTTGGGCTGCCTGTTGGTCAAAGACACAAATCATGTTTCCTGTTTGCAAATAAACACCCTTGGATTAGACTGTAGCCTGATTATTTCTCCTGGGTGGACAGCTCCAATGAAGGGATGAAACAGTTGGGTATTTCTCCACCAATTCACATTCATGATTACATAGGAACAGTTTGTGGAAGGATTTGCTCTCCAGCACTTTGGGCTTGCCTTGGGCATCCTCCTTGAGATAGAAAAGGGCCCTTTGGCAGGGCATTGCAGGTGTTTGTGTAAAGAGCCTTTGGGATAAGAGGAATACTGAGGGGATGTGGCAGAAAACCAATACTGTCTGCTACTAATAAAAGCCAATGAAATAGAGAAATAAACATGGACTCTGGCAAAGGAGGGAAGGGTGCAGAAAAGTTAAAAATTCCTCCAAAGGGCTGTGCAATGTAATATTTTTGAGATGTTCTCACTGGTACCTTGGAATCTAATTTGCAACACTATGGAAGTAACACCCACTACACCATACTACAGTTTAAAAATTTAGCTATTATTCAACAGCGATCCTATTAACAGTCCATTCATTTTCTCCACGGCCGTTCAGTCATTGAAATTCACCCACTGTGTCTTGTGACTATTAGTGATACTCTGGGAAGTATTATTTATGAAAGTGCAAAAAAATGATTTGACAAAGATTTCACATGTAACCTGATACTAAGGACATGATTTCCCATTCTGCTGGGGAATGGACTGGGCTGCGTTTAGTCTTGAACATTCTCTTACAGCCTGAGTTTTTCATCTCACTTTCCCACTCACAAAGTGGGGGGACAGGTAGATAGTGGAGGTGCTATTTAGAGATTTTAAATACCAACTAAATAAAGGGGCTTTTAATGCTAACTAACCCACTTAATCCCTTTCAGAGACTATCACTTTCAACCACCTCGTAAATACAAGAAAAATGTAATAACTGGGGAGGAAATAAAGGAGTTGACTATTTAGGAAACACAATGGAAATTAGCTTGCACTGAGTCTGGAAGGGCTGTGATGTTGAATTGATTCACAAGGCACCAACACTGCAAAAAGCAAAACACTACAAAATGGAAAGAATTTTCAGCTTCTGGGTCAATTGCCTTTTCAATGATGTGCAAATATCCTCCAATTTAATTCATTTGCTCTTGTAAAAGTAGTTTTGCGCCCAGGAATACAAGGAAAATTAGGCTAATTCATAGTCATAATTCTAACCCCCTCCCACACAAGCGCACTAGAACACACACAAGCCTTTTTAAAGACAACACTTTCTTTCTTATAGAAGAAATGGTTTCTAAGGTGTTCCGATGCTTGGGGCATATTTTAGCTTTCTGACTTTCTTAGTTATTAGAGTCAACTAAATTACTTACTGGTCAGGGCACTTCTGATGTGGCCAGACTAGCTTGAGTTAGAGCCTTGGATCTGCTACTTATTGGTCTTAGTTTTTTCACTTGTAAGATGGGGTTCACAATGAAGGAGCCATTCCTTATGAACTCGAGGAAAAAGTGCACTTCAGTGGAAACTATGCACTGTCCACAGCAGGGAGGACAGGAGATCTTCTCTGTACGGGGACAGACAGGAAAGAGCTTCAGCTTTGTGGACAACTGCTGCAACCCCTCATTTCTGCCATCACAGCACATAAAGCGCCATAGCTGACCACACACACACACACACACACACACACACACACCAGCGTGAGCTTCAGTGAGCCCGTGGGCTGTGGTCTAGAGCACACCTCTCTTGGTTTATGATTCCAGCCTTTCATTTCCACTGTACTATTCTACAACTCTGTATTTGCAAAATTCTTGTCTGTAGACATGCAAATTATGTCCAGTAGCAGTTCAGTTGACTTTCCTTCTCTGCTGTAGAGGAAATCAATTTTGCCTCTATTTGCACTTCACTATTCCTATCTATAGGTGAGTTTGTTCTTTAGGAGTCCCCTTTGAACTAGTTGTTAACATCTTACTGGTTCCCTCATTGTTAAGTTAAGTGGTTACCCTTATTAAAAGAAAAAATGATTCTGATACTTGTTTAAATGGTAAGGCGGAATTTATCCAGGACTGCTGCAATAGGTTCCAAGACAATTACAGTAAGGGAGAGAGAGAAGACTTGACACGGTATTGCAAAGAGGACTGGGTATTTTACAGGCAATGACTGAAATGGCTAAAAGGAAACATCAAAGGTAGAAACATTCTTGCTAAACCGACAGGATTCTTGCTGAAGGCAGGCCAGGGCCATGAGATATCAAGGGCTGGGGTGACGCTTGGTAATAAAGACAGTGAAGCAGACTTGACTTAGGGGAATGCTACAAGGACAAGTAGAGATTCATAGTCAAGGAGAAAGGCGGCAGGTGGTCAGTGTACAGAAAATTACCAAGAGGAAATGTTGGGGTGAGATTCTGGCTAAACTAACTTGATAAGATTCTAGCTGAAGGCAAGCCCAGGGTACTAAGATACTAAGGATGAAGGTGAGAAATCTAATCGGATATGAAGGAAAGTGAGATACCAATGTCGGGGATTCTGGCTAAACTAACTCCATGGATACTTGAATAAGCAGGCCAAGGAGCCAGTCCGCGGTTGGGGCCTTGAGGGCTTAGAGGGACCTGGCTAGAGTTTGGTCAAGGAGAGAGTCTTTATCAGTCATCATGTGTTCACTTTACATCTGTATGAAAGTCACAATTGTACCATTTAAAATACTATATTGGGGTAACAATGATTTAGAGCAGTATATAAGTTTCAGGTACACACTACTAAAACTCTACATCAGCTCTTGCCAGAGGTGGAGCAGTGAAGCAGGGAGGAAGCAGGACCGAAAAATCTCTCTCCTCCTGCCTTCTGATCTCTTGTTGGGCCCTCCCATTGGCTGAATCTCATCAGCAGTCAGTTGACAAGGGAGTCTGGGTTTGCTTCTTGGAACACAGAGCAGGACAGAGAATGGCAAAGGATACATCTGGGGGATGTATCGCTATTATATTTTAATAATGCTCAAAACCCACGGAATGTGCAGCAGCCACAGTTAACCATAGTGTAAGCTCTGGACTTTGGGCGATAATGACGCGTCAGTGGAAGGGCCTCAGTTGTAGAAACTGTACCGCTCTGGTCGGGGTATTGATAATGAGGAGTCTGTCAGGGGCAGGGAGAATATGGGAACTCCTTGTGCGATCCATTCAATTTTGTTGTGAACCTGAAAGCACTCTAAAAAATAGTCTATTCTGTGATTTAAAAATGTGTATAACGTATCTAGTTCCCAAAACTTGTATAAACATAGTGAGGAGATATGGCAAATAAAAAGTACCCTCGTACTACGGACAAGGAAAGTAAAACTTCACATATTTCAAGCTCAGCTAACAAGTGGGAGATCCTTCTGATTATTCTAAGTTCAAAGTGCAGGTCAATCATTTGTGGGTTGAAGTCTTAGGGAAGCTAAGGAAGAAAGCAAAAAGAAAGTTTCCTGTTTCATATTTTTTTGTCCCTGACAAAAAGAGGACTGGCTCTTAATGACTTCTTGCCAAGAAAGTGTGTACGAGAGTGTGTGTGTGTGTGTTTAGGGGAGTCCGTCTCATGTGATCGCTCCCTATAACTCTTCTCCCAGAATACTTCTGTGTTGAGGTAGTTGTGTCTTGAGAGACTGCGCTCATATTTTGACCTCCCCACTCCCACACACCTGCCTCCCCTGGTTTCGCAAGTGCAGAGTGGCCCATGAGGACACCCCACACAGTGTGTCCAAAGCTCCAGGGTGGAGCAGAGGGCTAACAGTGTGTCAGCTTCAGAGCCTCCGTGGCAATCTGCTCCCTCTGCCCAAAAGCTCTCCTCTCAATTCTTCCCCTGCCTAATTAATTTTCCTCGTCAGGGCCTTGATTTAAAGTCTACTTCCCCAGAAGTGCCTTTTCTGACCCTCAATATCAATTAACTTTCTCCCATTCCTTTCCCTATGCCTTGGGTTTTTTTTCTTTCAGAGAGCTGACAACAATGTATGATGCTTTAGATATGTGCCAATCTGTTTAATGCTTGAGTTCCTCTCTATAGGCTATGAGATTCATGCGATGTGAAACATGGCTGCCCACCAATAGCCCAGTGCTCAGGAAAGGCCCTGACTTGGAGATGATAATCAACCAATGTGTGTTGAGTAAGAGAATGCATGAATAAATAAATTTAATAAAGTTAAGTGAATGAAGTCATCGTCCCTTTCAATTTCACTTAACAGCCTTCTCCACAGCTCTCCCAGCTATGGATATCAAGAAGTCAGAGGGACAGTGAAGGATGTGGGAATGAGGGCAGATCTTCAGATGACTGTCAGGACTTGGGCTTCGAAGCCTTAGAGGTTGAGAAGCATCTCTTGCGTCGCCCTCCACTTCACGTCTTCCCCTCTTAGTGACTCAGAGTAGGCACTCAATAAATTTGTGGAGTAAATGCGTGCATGAATGAATAAAAATATGATCTCTCAACCTAAAAATATCTTCCTGGGCCTTGTGATGAGACAAAATTCACATTCATAGATTATTGAAGAATTCCAGGGTGGTGAGGCAATACGAGATGTCAACTAAATCTTTGGTGACAGAAACTTGGTAATCACAACATATCACTTTGATTTGGCTCACTGTCTGCCTTGTCGCCACGATTTCAGTTATAGCGGCTTCAGAGCAGAGCTCAAACCTACAACTGATTTCAACCCCTGGGGGCCCAGCATGGAGCCAAAAGACACTTCCGGTTCTCATGCTGCTGCAGCAGACTGGATTCTTTGGTTATTGCATTTTTATTTTTGACAAGTGAAAAAAAACAACAATAGATGAATTTTTAATGCAGTGTATTTCACAGTCCAGCCCTCTCGCCAGACCCTGAGTAATCCCTCTCGGGGATTACTGAATGTGGTTCCCATGGTCTTGTGCCACTGAGAGACAGCTCTAAGGGGTCTGGCCTTTCCTGACACTCCAGCGACCCCTGAGGATGGGAGCAAGGCTTGTTGGTCCAGATTCACTGCCTTTTCTGCACCAAGACTAGGGGTGAGCCGCAGGGTTGTGGGAACAGCTTTGAACTTACTAGATTCAGTTTACTGCTTCTGTGTTAGTAGACTCATCATTTCATTTCTCTGGGCCACAGTGTTTCTCACTCCTGAAACTAGGGGCGGAGATAAGAGAAGCCCCGAGGTCCCTTCCTGCTCTTCTATGGTGCTAATTCCTCATGTGATATGAGAAATGATTCCTTAAATGGCCATAATCCATGGTCTAGCTTCCAGAACCCTCCTGAATCACATACTTGCTGAATCTTTGGACCGTTTCCAGAGATTGCAGATTTTGCTCATCCTAGAGGCTCTCTTTATTTCTGAAATGCCAGACCCTGATCAGTTTAGTAACTGGTGTCTATTTTTATTTTTCTGGCATTGGATTTCTGACATATGGAAAAACTTCCCAGCAGGTCCCAGAAGGTTTGCTCTCAGAGTGTCTTCAACAGCAGCAAACAATTTACACCCACCCAGGACCCATCATGCCTAAGATGTCTTAGGGCATCTTATGCAATTTGGAGAAAATAAAACCAGGAATCAGACTGATGAAAACTGAGGTTGGAAGCTAGTATTAAAATAGAAATAATTAGGCGTGCCCCCATTGGAGTAGTGGTTGGGTCTGCTGCCTCTGGCTGAGTGCAGTCCACAGACATCTCAAGAACCCAGGTTTGTGTCCCAGGACCCAGGAAACAACCAAGATGAACAACTAAATAAAATAAGTAAAGGCACTTCCTCTTTCTCCTTGCCCTCTTGCCTCTGCTTACCTTCATTCCTGCCTATAATTTTCCTTTGAGAAAAAAAGAAGAATTAATACAGGCAAAATGTAGCTGAAAGTACCAATGTGCATCAGTTAAACTTTGGGGGGGCAAGGAGAGAGTGCTACTAGTTATGTCTGCAGTTCTATGGGACAAGACAAACTCAAGAACAGCATTAAGACTCTACCTGTTGGTTAATGTGCCAGAGATTCTGATGCAATGCTAAAGAAGGAGAAGCCAAGCCATTGAAAGGACAGTGCCTTCAAACATCATTACCTTAGAAGGCTAGGCATTGATATGTTAGGCTGCATTCACCCAGATGCAGACTCTGAGAATAAATGGGAGTGCAGTAGTTTATTCAGGAGGTGATACCAGAAAGCATTTGCAGGGGGATAGGGAAGCAAGGCAGGAAAGTGAAGGGAGCCAATAAAGGGAGTTTTTTTGAACAGGGTACCATTGTGGGTGCTGAGGTTTCCTCTACTGGGGAACTCTGGGAAATAGAGAACTCGCCATCGAGTGTGCCACCTGAGAGGAGTGGAAATTGGGGAACTTATCCTCAACTCCCATCCATCACTGGCTGACAGCTGCTCCTGGAGGCAGCCTTGGCCTCCCTGCCTGCAGGTTGGTGGAAAACTCTAGGATGAAGAGCTAGAGGTACTTGCACTTGGGTTCCCTCAGCAGGTACTAGAGTAAGTGCAGAACAGAAGGAGAAAAGCACTGATAATGCCGGCTGCATTAACCTTGACCACAGTTTGCATTGCTGGTGGTGAATTCACAATGAATCAATTTTAAGGAGAAATCAGAGGATCTTTGAGATGTGTGTGCCTTAACATTCTCTGGTGTATCCCTCTTACTCTTCAGCTAGGAAAACCGAGGTTTAGAGCAGCACTCTTCTATAAAAATATAATGCAAGTCACATATGTACTTATAAAAACTTTAGCAGCACATTTAAAAAGTAAAATGAAACAGGGGAAATGGACTTTAATAGCATCTTTTATTTAACCCACTATGCTCAAACTCTTATATTTTTAACATGGCATCAACACAACATTGTTGCTAAGATAATTTGCACTTTTCGTACAAGGGCCTGTATGGCACACCTCAATTCTGACTGGCCATATCTCAAGTGCTCAGTAGCCACCTGTGGCTAGTGCTTGCCATACTGGACAGAGCAAAAGCAGAACCTGTCTGTCACTGCAGAAAGTTCTATTGAATAGTGCTGCTTTAATGACTTTGTGTCATTTGTCCCAAGTTAGAGAGTTGTGGAAGGCAGGGATAGTTGGCAAGTAGCCAGAAGACAACCCTAGGCTCTCTAGTCAGCCTGAAACCCTGAGCTTTATAACTTTTGAAAATAGGAAGAAGGAAGCAGTTCCTATGGGTCCTCCAGTTGTTGAATGCCAAGCTGAACTGGGCTGGTTGCACAGCCTTTGAGATACAGGAAGATCCAGAGGGCAAGCTCAGGTCAACTTTCTGAATAAAAGGGTCGCATCTCTCATTCATGACGATGTCCCAGCCAAGGACCTGGCCTATAGGAAGTTATTAAAACGAGCTCTGTTGAGGACGAATTAGAAACATCCTTTGGGTACTGTCATATCATCGGTAGGTGAGGGCTGGGGAACAGCAGGGAGGCAGCCATGAGCATCATCACCATTTTGGAGGTCGCTCGGGTGGAAAATTTATGAGCAAACTGCTAAAGAAATAGTTGGATCAAGGAACCTAAAAGAGAGTGAATATCTTCCCACTCACCAATCCTTTCTTATCAGACCACTTAACATGCTATTCTACAAAAAGAGAAATAGACACCCAGAGCAGTTAAGAGAATTTTCTAGCAAAACCATTGTGTTTGCCTGGGGTGAACTGCTTTGACATTGGGTCCAACACACACATTTAACAAGAGGCAATTTGCCCAGGGTTTTATTCCCACAATAAATCTTATCATTTTCTGCTCCTTAGACCGCCTGTCTTCTCTTCTGCATTACACTAAGAGCTCCCTTTCCCAGCAGCTGCGGTGATAAATGGTGTGCTCACAATGCAGAAGAAAAGGTTTCAAGGTGAAGCTTTTGGAAGTGACTCCTTTGTAATTTCATTTATGGCCATGCCACATTTCACGGTGCAACTCTGTGGGTGGCTTTGTGTGTGTCCCAGAGAAAGGGACAGTGAGACAATGAGACATACCCCACCCTGCAATCCTCACATACCCCTCCCAGTGGAATTTGGAAGTGAAAGCACCTCCCACATTTTTAAGGGAGACTTTAACTCCCTGTTCTCCCTGTTCTTGTGGAACTGCTTGCTATCCGGTCAGCCATGATAAGAGGAAGATGTGACTGCTTCAGGAAGTCTTTTCTAATCTCCTCAGTCAGTCATGAGGCCCTGCTCTAGAACTCTCACAGAACTGACAATCAAGCCAGTCCTCTGTCTTCTTCCATAATTAGGCAGCCACTTCTCTTGAGAGGAATGTTACTTTCCTACCTCCTTTCCTGCTCCATACACCAGGTCCAACCCTGGGGTAGGGCAATTGACTGACTTAATGATTAATCAGCAACCTCCACAATGATGTGCAAAAATTATCCAATTATTATGGCTCTCTAGGGGTCAAACAATGCAACATAATTGGTCTATATCCTCCAAGAAGAAATCCAAAGTCCTACATCCAAGGAGAAGAGAAACTCAATACATGTTTGAGCATGATCTGACTTTGTACACACTCCCCCAACACACACACACACACACACACACACACACACACACACCCATAGGACTCCTTGAGGATAGTCAATATACTCTTCCTCTAGTATATAGTGGATGCTCAATAGATATTTGTTAAATAAAGTCAAGGAAGAGGCCACCATGACTTTGCTTAGTCTGGGGAGGCTGCACGGTAAAGTGGGAAAGCATGGACAACAGATCAGAGTTGAGTATATTCTGCCTCCACCTCAAGCTACCTGTATGGGTTTGGGTCTCAATTTCTTCCTCTGGAAAATGGGAATGATAATACCCACCTCCTACAATTGTTTTGATGATGGCATGAGATTTTCTCAAACTCCTAGGTACCTGATAGACACTTTCTCCTCTGTCTGCAATGTTCTTGCTCACCTGATAGACTCACTGATAGCCTCTCAGGTCTCCTTGAATAGAACAGGCCCTGCTTTCCTAGTACCTCTCGGGTAGCTACTGCAGCACTTCTCATCCTCTACTGCAATGATTGGGCTCAATGCTCTCCATCCTTGAGATCAAGACGGAGCTCCCACCACTGTGTATCCTCAACGCTTAGCAGACTGCCTGGCATGTAGTAGGTGTTCATTAAAATCTTCCTTTTCTATATAATAAAAAAGATAAGAAGGACACACATACCAAAATGTAGAAGAGTTTATCTATAGTTGGTGGGATTATGAAGTTTTCTTTTTTTGAGGGGGCTCAACTACATTTAAAAAAAATGTTTTCTGTACAATGCCCATTTGAGTAAAAAATGATTCTTTAAAAATAAATAAATGTATGCTCAATGGGAAAATGGATGGATGGGTGGAAGGATAAACAGATGGAAGGTTTGATACATTCAATACGGTTAGGCAGTTTACTTTCCTCTAGATTCTCAGAAGCCGAATCTGAGGCTGTCTGCAGCAGAGTGAGATAAGATATTTCCACTCCCCATCTATTTCCTACCAAATGGCTATGAAATTCTATGCCTGCTGTTCAAATTCACTGTTTCTGAACACCCATTCTAGGAAGGAAAAATCAGCCCCACTTCTACCATGGCCTATGCCAGGACCCAGCAATTTTTTTCTATAAAGTTCCAGATAATAAATATTTTAGTCTGTTGGGACCACAACAGATTGTTCACAATTTGTCAACTCTACTACTGGAGCATGAAACCAGTCATAGACAACATATAAATGAACGAACATGATTGTGTTCCAATAAAACTTTATTTACAAAAATGCAGCAGGCCAGATTTAGCCCAAGGGACATAGTTTGCCAATTCTTTGTTTTTAAGTTTGCCAATGCTGTTTCCCTTTCTGGAAGGCCCTCTTTCCTGCCTGCCTATTTAAATTCTACCCATCCTCAATCTTCCAACTATAGCATTACTGCTTACTATCTGCTGTTGTGCTGTTATTACCCTGTAATTACATGTATTCTAGTAGGTGCTGAATAAATATTGAACATTTTGCTGAAACATGTTCTACATTTGTGGAGATTTTTTTAAGGGGATATGCTGGAATTATGCTTAGAAAGAACTGGATTGGAAGAATATAAATATTCATCCTAATAGTGCACAAGTATTAGACTTTAAATGATACAGTCAGCATAATGGTTCCCATCATAGAAGAAAAATACCAAACAAACAAGCATAAAGCAGTTACACAGTTCTACAATGAGTTCCTGGCAGAGCAACAAAGAGAAGCCAGGTACTATGACTCAGTAAGAACCATCCTCACTCTATTTTTAAATTCTAAAAAGAATTTAGGGGAATTTAAGACCCAAGTGCAAAGGGGTTTTAGTGTCTTTGGACAAGCTAGGGATGCAGAATCACATTCCACCACTGGAGATGCTGGGAGTTTCTCTAAATTAGTCTCCACCTAGCTGTTTGTGTAAAACGCTGGCTTCAGCTTTTGGTTTTCATTTTTGCTCAGTCTCCTGAATGCAGTGCCTGCGCACTTAGCTCCAGTAGGTGGGCCAAGGCTTATGCTTAGACGCATGTGGCAGCCCAACCAGCTCTCAGCAAATGTGACTGAGTAGTCCATAAATGGTGCTTGTTTGGTGGCAAAATGCTTGGCTCCCTCTCCCTAAAAGGAAATCCTCAAGAAAATGTATATTACAGTCGCTATGCCACTGATAACACAGTTTCCTGGCTCGCAGACCGCTTGCTGACAGAACAGAGCCTTGGAAAGCAGAGATGCAAGCAAAGCTTATTGATTCACACTTGGGGCTCTTCTGAACATCACAAGCCTGGGCTTTCAGCAGAAGCAGCAGCTCCGTTTGTGAGCACCATCTGGCCCCGGAGCCACTGGGACTAAATAAAGGGAGTCCATTTGAATACAGTGCCGATCTGGGCTTTGAAAACACCCCTTTCAATGGCTCCTTTGGTGTTCTAGACTTAGTAACCTCCCCAGCCTTCCCCACAGCTCACTCCAGCCGAAGCATACTTTCTCAAACACAACTAGTGCACTCACGGTCTCATTCAGTCAGTCAGCATACACTGAGCGCTTGACAAGCGGCAATACTTCAGACACAGCAGTGTAAGAGTGAGATGTGATCCCTAACCTCCCAGAAGTTACAGCTGGACAGACAAGACAGACAAGAAACATTAACAATGAATTGTGAGGAAGGTTCTGTTTGGGACAAGACAGTGTGCTATGGTTAAAAGGACTATAATTTGCCATCTAAACCTGGATGTCTTGGGGAAGAAAGGAGGTGCTATTAACAACCAGTCCAGTACAGCAGGTTAAGCTAGGATTATCCTGGGCCACTGGGTCCTGTGGTTCCTCTAGCTCTGGCCTAGGGTCAAACAACCTAACTCCATTCTCAGATCCATTTTTCCCCCTCTCTGTTCATCACACTGCTCCTACCTCCCCCTTTCTCCTTCTGCTGTGGCTCCTTCAGGACACAGTAGCATTAGGTGGCATGAATGATGGCGCCCATGGATGTCAGAGCTTTCGATCCAGCACGTGGAGTGTTGCCAGATATTGATCTGTCTTCATTTCCTCCCATTCCAGGTTACCTTGAGAAGAACCTTCACCACACAGTGGCTCTAAATCTTGACTCCTGCCTTTGATTCCAGCTCCCTTCCCATATTTCAAGAATGTAGCGGGGCCTCTGCCCAGGGCGGAATTGTGATTTCATATACCTTAGCAGTAAGTTCAGGCTCACTTTGGTGTTACAGAACCTGCTGTAATGGGCTTCCAAGAGCCCAAAGCTCAGTCTGGTCCAGTGTCACCCGAAGGGTACCCACAAAGGTATAAATATCTCAACACCAAACCATAATTTTGCTCCCCCTGTAAGTCTGAGCTGTTGAAGATTTCTCTTTTCATTATCAAGGGTAAACCTGCAAAAGAGTACCACTAATGACGACCCTGGGGCATGGGACAGATGCTAGTGAGGCTCTGTTCCATTGTCCCTAGGCCTGCCTGAGTTTAGTTGAAGACGCAGTGGATACTTCCCAGCAGGCCAGTAGCTTCTCATTGTAAACACCTACAAACTCTCTGCCTGAGGCTTTCTCTAGTTGTGCCTAGAGCTTTCTCAATCAGCACAAGGAAACTTTCAAACAAAGGAGACACTGGATGTTCAGCCAGACTCCAAGATGGCCTCAAAAATCCTTGCTTCTCAGTATTCATGTTCTTGTATGGTTCCCTCCCACACTGAAAATTGCTGACCTTTGTAGTCAATATAATATAGTGAATATGATGGTGTAGGACTTTTCAGGATAGTTCACAAAAGGCAGTGTTGCTTCCATCTTGCCTTCTCTCAGATCACTTGCTCTGGAGAAAGCCAGCTGCCATCTTGTGAAGATATTCAAGTAGGCTTATGGTGAGGGTCAGATGATGAGAAACAGGCTTTTTGTCAACAACTAATACTGAGTTACCAGTCAGGTAAGAAAGCCATCTTGGAAGTGGATCTTCCAGCCCCAGTCAAGCCTGCAGACGACTGCAGCCCAACCAAAATCTTTACTGAAACCTTATGCCAACTTCAAATTCCTGACTCTTAAAACAGCAAAAAATAATAAATGTTAATCATTGCTTTAAACTCGTAAGTTTAGGGTAACATTACACAGCATTTGATAACTAATACAGGGGATAAATTCCTCTGCTTCCCCACAAGCATATTCTACATGACTCCTTGGGCAATCTTCACTGAGACTGAGTAATCTTCTCACTGGGTGCTTTTTTAATTTTTTGCATTTTCTCCTTCTGAATCTCATTTTCCCCACTTCCTCACTTCTGTTTTCTGTGATCATCTCCCAACTAAATGTCCTTACCCACTTGCCAACTCCTTACCTTAATAAGTTTGAGGAAGCCCAAACCGAGATAGTGCATCTTACTCATCTTCATAGATCAGCTTCTCAAAGGAAACTAGATTTTGTAAACATTCTTATGTCATTAATACCGCCTATCCTAAGTCTTATCAAAACAGCTCTACCATCTATTGCATTTATATGAATTGTCCAGAAGAGGCAAATTTATAGAGGTAGAAAGTAAATCAGTGGCTGCCTTAGACTGAAGGTAGGAATGGAGACAGGAGATGGGCATGTGGGATCTTTAGGGGCTCATAGATCCATCCTAAAACTGTATTACAATGATAACTGCATAGCTGTATATATTTACTAAACATAATCAAATTATTCACTTTAAACAGGTGATTTTCAAAGCATACAAATTATAGTTAAATAAAGCTGTTTTTTTTTTTAAAGAAAACTGATTTTCAATGGCTAAAACATAGGAATGAGAGAAAAAGAAGTAGGACAGAGGAAAGTGAGAAGGGAAGGATTCCTACTGCCAGCCACTTTAGACCCATAAGAACCAGAGTTACTACAGTCTCTTTCAAAATAAAACTAACATAGGTGATATATGGCAAGTCATAATTAGGTCCTCTGTGACACTCAAATATGTGTGCTTTGTCTATCTAAAGAATACCCTTCTTCCCAGGAACTCTACATCTTGATTTTAAAAACGCAAATCCATGTCCAATATATATATGAACACTTCAGGGAAACATATCTTAGGAAGACCATCAGCAATGACCAAAATTTGTGAGATATGAGGTATAGTAGGGTAGGTCAGGAAATTCTGAGATCTCCATGCCAGAATGCCCATGACAAACATGAGGAAAGCATCAATGGTTACCATCCATTTCCTTACAAGCAGAACTTAGGTACATACATATATTACTTCCTTCATTCCTCTTGTGGAGTTTCCAGAGAGAATCAGTATCCCCCAGGGAAATGAGTAATGTGACCCTTTCTAGGTAACTGCTGTCTTCAGAATAGCCAGGTTTCTTCCTGTCTAGGCTCCAAGTTCAGGAGCCTGGGATAGAAGAGGAATGAGAGCAGGGACTGATCACTCACTCCTTCTCTACATGTTTATTGATGGACCTTGGAGTTCCTACAGTATCTGAGTAAAGATCTCACCTGGATGGTACTCATTTTGGAGGATGTTGGAAACATCCTTTATGGATATGGGGGGGAGATGTAAGAAACACACACAAGTTCAAACACAGGTGCATAAAAACACATATGAATATATGTACCAGCTACTTGGTGGTATCCATTAGCTTCTGCTACATAAAAATAACACCTGAAAATTTAGAGGCTTAAAGCAATCAGTATTTATGTGGATCATGATTCTGAGGTTTGTCCCGATAGTTCTTTGGGGATAGGCTGAGATTTCTCATTTACCTGCAGTAAGCTGGTGTGTTACTTAGAATGGTCAAACACCAGTTTCTACTATTGGCAAGTGATTGGCTGGGATGACAAGGCAACTACATGGTTCCCATAATCCAGCAGGCACTCTTGGGTCTCAGGGTCCAAGGAACCACAAAAGAGCAAGTCTCAACATACAAGCACATATCAAACTTCTGTTTAATTCATGTTTGCCTTTGTCCCATTGGCCAAAGCAGATAGCATGGCCAGATTAGACTCAAGGGGTCAGAAATAGATTCTACCTGTCGTTGAGAAGATCTTCAGTATCAAAGGCAAAGGAAGTATTTGGGACCATCATTCACAGAATCTACCCACACCTGTTTGTTTTGGTTTTGTTTTTAAATTCTCTTCTCATTTAATATCTGCAGGTTGTCATTCTTCTTCTCACTTACTAGAAAATGTGTTTTGTTCAACAGCTGTTGTATCAACTAGAGAATGTAATTTATTTTGAAATGAACCAATTTGCCTGAGAGTAATTAAACTCTAGCTCTTTCTCATGAAGAGAAAATTCTCTGTTGCCCTAATCAGTTATTAAGCGCCACATAGATGTCCCTAGAGTGTGGTCACAAGTCAAGTACAGAATGCCCTTCCAGGGAACCCGTTGACAGTATGGGGTTGACTTACAGGTCACGGTGAATCTGAAGTAAAGAAAAATGGCAGTGTCAAAGTCACGAAAGGGTGGGGGAGAGGAAGAGCAAGAGGTGAGAAGAAGTGCTCAGTTAATGGAACTGGCATTGGCATCACCATGCAGGAACACCCAACCACACTCCACTCAACGCCTCAGGAGGAATTTGTAGCCTGGAGACCTTAGCTGCATCTTTTTAAGGGTGATTCAACTGCATATGGGGTGAAGTTTGACTAATCACAGTGGAGAGAAAACACTCTGTATTCAATTACATACTGTCATAGCCAGTCAACACTGTTGGGGGTTGAGGGAAGAGGCGAAAGAAAAAAATGTTGGATAATAGAAGTAGATGGGGAAGGGCACATCTGGTTTGGAAGCCTTTTCCAGGAAAATAGAGATTTGGAACTTTGGTTTCAGCTTCCCATTGTGAGACAGACATGTGGAGGACAGCTCACTTCCCTCCAAAAATGCATCTCCTGCTCCTGAAGCACATCCAGCTCTAGCCTAACAGCATTGGGCAAGGGTTCAAGAACTACTCGATAACCCTCTTGCCCAAAGCCCATCAGCCCACAGTGAGAATGCACACACAGGTCAAATGCAGGATAGACCAGAGTAGAGTAAGTACCACTGAGGCCTGAAAAATACTGCTCTTCCCTCAAATGACAAGTGCAACAGTCCCCCAGTAAGTCCTTTGGAGGACTGAGGGCTTGCTCTTTGAGGGTAATGGCTTGCAGCCGTCTACTACAATCCCCTCTCCCTTTCTTACTGAGCGCACAGTTTGACTACATTTCCTAGTTTCCCTTGCAATGATGCTTGGTCATGTGACAGAAGTCTGGCTGATAGAATGTGAGAGGAAGCAATGCATACCAATTCCAGAATTAGGATTTACAATGGTAGACATGTCTCCTCCATCTTCTCTTGTTCCTTCCCATCACCTAGAACCCACAGCAATCTAGCTTCAACCACACCGACAGCAATTCCCTAGAGGATGACAGAACCACACGACAGAAGGAGCTGGGGTTTCTGATGAACTGTGGAGCAGAGCTGCTCCAGCAGTCTGAGCCATGCTGCTCTGAATTATTACCTGAAAGACAAATAAACCTCTTGGTCTTGTAGGCTATTATGCTGCTAGGCATCTTTTCTAAGGCAACCTTTAACCCTAATACTTTCATTCATTCAAGTGTTTGAGGGTCCCTTTGGGAGATTTTCCTCTTACTTGAGGCCCCCATGAGGCCAGTTTTAAACACTAATGAATAAGGTCTATATCCAATTATTGAAAGGCTATAGAATAATGGATGCTTTCCCTGAAATTTTCTTGGAGAATGAGAAGGAGGAGGTGTTGACACTGACATTGCCCATGACTCAGCAGAACTGCTTCAGAACACCCTAAGTGCCCATCTATAATGAATGGATAAAGAAGATATGATATATATATGCTATTAACAAAGAAATATTGTCATTTATGACAAATGGAGGACCTTGAGAGGATTGTGCTAAGTGAATTCAGGCAGAAAAAGAGACAAATACCTGTGCCTTCATTCATATATCAAATATAAAGAAACAAATCAAAGGAATAGACAAAACAAAAACCAACCCTTGGATACTGACAACAGAATTAAGGTTACCAGAAGGGAAGGGACTGGGGGCACGGAACAAGTGGTAGTGGGGTCCAATGGATAGGGGTGAAGAACTATTGGCAATTTGATGGTAGGCATGATGTGTTATCATATATTTGATGAATAGTGAATGTGCACATCTAATCCTATATATGTCTTTTGTAAAGTGAAGTTACATCAATAGTTTTTGGGTTTTTTTAAGAAACAAAGCAAATGAACAAACAAAACAAAATGAAAACAAGCTCTTACATACAAAGAACAGATTAGTGGTTATCGGCAGTGAAGGAGGTTGCGAGGGTGGGTGAAGTAGGAAAAGGGAGTCAAGTGTATGATGGAAACTAGACTTTTGGTGGTGATCATGTATAGTGTATACAGATATTGAATTATAACGCTGCATATCTTGAACCTACATAATGTTGTAAACCAAAGCTATGTCAATGTGCATTTATTTTAAAATACAGCTTCAGAACATCTTTTTTCTCCCCAAAGTATATACCCCATGGCAGCTATATTCCCCTGTAGGTATGCTTCTCATATTTTTCTTTTGCTCATATGCCTTCCTTACACACATGTACACGGATAAGCACGCACACACATACACACACTCATTCTCCTCTGGTCCTCTCTCCCCTCCTGTGCTCTTTGCTTTACTTCTGTAGCCTCCTCCTTTTGGTCTTTTCTCTCTTGACTTGCCCTGTTTGTATCCCTACAGACTATCCAGGTCACTAAAAACGATAGCTTTTCATGTCCAACTTCATCAAGAGCAAGAAAATCAGTGAAATAATAACCCTTTTCATGTTTCTGAAGTCAGGAGGACTATAAATAATTTAATATTTTTCTCTGTCTCTCCTGGGGAAACAAATTCTAACTGAGCACTTATTATGAACTCACAAGACAGACACAGAACCACCTGGAAGGAATCCTGAAGAGAAACCTATGAGAAAACCAAAGTTCAGAAAATCACGTGCCTAGAAATCATGAATAGAAGAACGAAGACTAGACCCTGGTGTTTTAATCACTCACACTCCATTTGTAGTCCCGTGCTCTCCCTTAACCCTACTCCCACTACCTGCTCTGAAACTTGCTGGAACTTCAGTACACTAGGCCCAGATGAGAGCGAGGAAGGCAGGTCAGAGAGACGACCAGAGAAAATTCACCAGCCACAGGGGCACCGAGAGCACAGGCTTCATGCCTACCCATGATCCAACAATTTCACTCCTAGATATTAACTCAAGAGAAATGAAATAGATGCCCATAAGAATACTTGTACATGAATGCTCATGCACATATGCCATATCCAGCATAATAATGCAAATATCCAGCATGGTGAGAACTGATAAGTAAATTATGCTACAGCCATACACTGGAACATGAGCCAGCAGTAAAAAAGGGAATTATCTACTGGTGTACACATAACAAGGATCATCTCAAAAGCACTAAATTGAGTGAAAAACACAAGTTTTAAAAGAGTCTGTACATACTATATGACTTCTTTTTTATGATGTCCTAGAACAAGTAAGACTGATATATGATAGAAATCACAGAAGGGATTGCCTCTAGTCGGGGGATGGGATTGACTACAAAGAGGCACCAGGGAACATTCTGGGGGTGATTGAAATGCCCTTTATCTTAATTTGTGAGGTTAGTGTTGGATATATACATTTGTCAAAACTCATTGAATAGTACACTGAATAAATGCGTATTTCACTATATGTAAATTATGCTTCAAACACACACATACACAAATAGTATTGGGAGAAAAAAGACTATTTTAAGAAAAATGAAAGCATTAAATCTGCAGCTTTTGTTTCTTGCCATATATTATGAAATGCAATTATTTCCCCAGTCTCAATCCTCATTCACCGCTCAGCTTTGTCTATGTTTCACCTTCATTCCTTCTCTGGTGATCATATCATAGTTCTGTCCTTCCCAATAAAACTATCACGCCAAAGCTGTTGGATGCAAATGTATAGCTTCATTCTTGAGACAGACTAAATAAGCACCCTAGACTCATTCCTGCACTATGTATTTTCAGGAAAGACTGCGGATAAAAATGACAACAGGGAGGTGATAAGAGCTCTTTATCAAGCCTTATGGTTCAATCTCACTGGGGAACTCTGGGAGACAGTATGGAATGATGTGATCCTAGTGATTAGGAAGCTGAGGCATTTTATATATAACACCCGACAGTCATTGGTTGAAGGTTGCTCACAGTAATGTTAACTGATCCACTGGTCTGCTGTGCACAGGCAGGCCTATGTGTACTGGATACCAGAGAAGATCCCCAGGCAACGAAATGCAGAAGTTGGCAGCTGGAAGTCAGATAGATATGGACAGGAATGGGAAGGCCTGTAGCATTATGTGTGGGACATTATAAGTCTGCTATAAGACCAAATATATACGACTGAGAATTGTTCCCTGAATCGGTCTGGTCTTAATCTAGGCCTCCCATATTGGTTAGCTTTTGCTATAGAACAAACTCCTCAAATCACAGTGGATTAAACAATAAATATACATTTAGATCCTAATTTTATGGGCTGACCAGGCAATTCTTCTGATCTGGGTTGGCTTAGCTAATCTTTGGGTCTCTCATATGTGTGTAGTTGATTAACTAATGGACCAGCTGGGAGCTAGATGATCCAAGATGGCACCGCTCACAAGTCTGATGGTTGGCTTGTTAGCTAGGGCACCTTAATTCCTTTTCCTATAGCTTCATTCTCTAGCAGGCTAGCCTGAGTTTGTCATTTTAGAGTTCCAAGCATAACAAGAAAACAAACTCCAAGGTGCAGGTGCTTTTCAAAACTCTTCTCGTATTCTTTGTTCATGTCTCACTGACTAGACTTGGCTAAAAAATCTTTGACTCCCTTTATCTATATTTGTGCATGGTGACTTTACAACTATTCCCATCAAGAAGTAGAGTATTTCTCCACTTCTTCCACCTGGGATGGCCTTGTGATATGCCTTGATCAAAGCAATATTAGAAGATACCATGCAAGCAGAAACTTGAGACGTGTTTGCATTGAAGCACTAACATTATTGCTACTCTTGGATTCTGAGCTGACATGTGAACAAATCTGGGTGACCTGCCTTCTGGAGAAAAGATACATGATCCTGTCATCCAAATTACCCCCAAGAGAGTCAGATGATCATCGGATATATGAATGATGTCATCTAGGATCAACCAAACTACCAACGGAGTTCAGAACCATGAGTGAACCCAGTCCATAGGTCTAGTAGAATCATGAGTTAAATAAATTGTTGTTTTAAATCACTGTATTTTGGGATGATTTGTTACATGGAAAAAGCTAAGTGATACATGGATAATGGGGTGAAATTGGTTTAGGTGATCAGGTAAAGCCTCACTGAGAAGAGGACATTTAAGCTGAGACTTAAGTTTAGGGAGATATTGATGCTAAGAGGAGGTATGATATTCAAGGCATAGAGAAGCGGGTGAAAAGGTCATGACATAAGAAAGGGCTTGGTATTTTGAAGGAATTGAAAGAAGGTAAAGAAATGCTGTTAAGAGTGAGGACCACAGAGAGAGAAATTGAGGGTCACATGGTAAAGTTATTCATGCTCTGACTCATAAGACGAAGAGTCATAAAAATATGTTCCTTGTTAGAATTATTCACTAATAGTCTTATTTAAGCATATGTTCTAAATATGTAGAACTTTTACTATATGTATTATTAATAGCGAATATGCTAATACAACTAGTCATTCTTTATACAGACTTCTCATACTCTTCACTCTCCCCTTTGTCTTAGCCCCAGATTCAGGTACAGAACGAGGGAGCTGGGCAGAGGCAAGTGGAATATTCCTTAAAATGAAGACAAAATGAAAACCCAGTGACTAAACAAAAGACTTCACAAAAACAAGACAGTGGTCTGAGTCGGCCATTCAGCAAATTGGCCATCTGGCAAACTGGATTCTGGGAAATTGTAATCCAGCTTTGCACCTCTGAAAACATCCAGTTCTTCCTTCTCTGTGCTTTAGTCTCCTCAGAAAATAGACTGGATGAAGCCTAAGTCTCTTCTGGCTCTAGTGTAATGAGATTTTATGGAACCCCTGAGTTTCATGGGGTTATGTGTGGGTGTGCATATGAGTAAGTAGAAATTAATTAATCTCAGATGTCGGAAAAGTATTAAAATAGAGAGGGCGTGAGGGATCTTGGAGGGTGGAGAGAAGGGGGGGCATTCACTGGGTTGTCTTGAATTGCATCAGATTTTTATTCAACAATAAACTATTCCTCTAATTTCAAAGTCTAATGCTTGGGCACGAATGTATTATAACTGGAGAATAGATGTGAAAACAGACCAGAATTGAAACCCTTGTCTCAACAGTCAATTAAATTCACCAGACAAATCCCCAAATAAGCTTTGTTTAGTTTTGTTTTCTTAACTAAAGGAAGGCAACTACACCATATCCAGCATGGAAGCAGATTTCCAGATAAAAAAATGGGGGCAAATGTGCAAAGAAAATTGAAAAATACATTGTGTCTAAGGCACTAATTAGGAGACCACCGTGTAGACCTGCTTCTGCTATTAACTGTGTAACATGGAAGAAACCATGTCATCTTTCTGTGCTATGGTTTCCTCTTATGAAGACATGATTGGCTCATAGATGGCAAAAAGTTAATATGCATGACACCACCATCTCTAACTCAGTGGGAGGTATCAATACTCAGTCACAGCAACCTTTCCCATAACATTTAGGTTGTCCTCAGAATCCATCTGAATGCAGTGCTTCCAGGAACCACTAACAAAGTAACAAAGTTAACACTCAAAATTAAACCTATCTACTTTTCTGAACTAGCCCCGGGTGCCCAACCTGTGGACTTTCGACTTCCAGGAGGCTGTGAGATTAACTGAAAAATGTCTAAATTAGGGCCTCACGAAGTCTTGTCTGTAGGATCAATTAAGTGCTATCTCATTGCATATTTTCACTTTATCTTATAAAGTGTTTCCTTCCTAAAAGTCATCAGGAATATATGGCCATGGGCATTTTAAACACCTTTCTTCTGGTGTTTTCTATTCTGAAGCTAAATGTCTCACTTTCTTCTACCTACTTCTAACTGCCTTGACCGTATCCAAGACCTTCCAACACTAACTTGGACACTGGTCCATGAGGAGCTCCCCAACAAATGTGAAAAGGGAAGAGTCACAGTAATCATCACTGCTTTGCCCCTGAGATGAGCTGCGATCATCTGCCAAAATTGGCTTTGGACTGTGCTGTCATATTTCAGGTCATAAGGTCAGGGTCTTAATTTCCATATCATTTCCCAGAACTTTTCCCAAGTGTGTAATCATCCCAGCATTTAGCTTCTCTACCTGCATTTAAGGGTGGAAGGCTAAGAACCAAGGCAGAATGCAATACAAGCTTGGACACCAGTACCTACTAGCTGAATAACCATCATAGTTTTCTTCATCTCTTTGAACCTCAGTTCCAACATCTGTAAAGTAAGATAGTTGCCGTGATGAAATATGATAATGTATATGAAGAGCTTAGAACAGAGCCTGCCATAGGGGATGTTCAATGATAGTAATAATGATGATAATAGATACATTTATTGGACACTAACTATGATGCCAGCTACTCTGTTATAAGTATGTTATAGACGATTTGTTTAACCAACTATATTTCCATGTTGTGATCAGTTGCAAAACTGATCACAAGTCATTTCAGCGTCTATATATCTAATCCTTGAGTCTGGGTATTGGCTAGTATAACATGACATAAGCTACACTGAGTTCTGAACCAAGGCCTCAACAGCCCTTTCAGACTTGCTCTTACTCTTGAGACACTGCCCATCTGCTATGTAAACAAACTCCGGAGTCTAGTGGCGGGTGAGAGACAAATAAAGCGAAGATAAGCTTTCCTAGCTAAAGCCACGACAGACCAAGCAGCCCTCACCCTACACAGCGGCTGACCGCACCTGCATGAGTGAAGGCAGTCAGGTGATTAGGTAAGCCTCACTTGGATCAGTTTCACTGCCTCGCTGATCCCAGCCCAAATGAGCGCACTAAAGAACTGTAAACTAAAAA
Organism: Solenodon paradoxus; assembly: GCA_004363575.1. NCBI lineage: Eukaryota > Metazoa > Chordata > Mammalia > Eulipotyphla > Solenodontidae > Solenodon > Solenodon paradoxus. Next base: position 55,688 of record RJWH01004538.1, on the reverse strand, counting down.
AAAACTGTTTAATTAAACCGTTGAGTTTTGTGATGGCAAGTGGCTTGTTTGCAGCAATAAGTGAAAAACTTTTCTTCTTGCCTACACAGCTAAACTATATTTCCCAGGCTCCTCTGTTCCTATGTTGGTCATATGACTAATTTTCCCCAATGAAATGTAAGTCAAAAGTGGTATGTGTCACTTTCATGGCAAAGTGATTTAGAAGATGGTGTGCTGTGTCACTTTCTCTTCCTCTGCGTTGACTGGCTGCAGATGTTCCAGCAGAGGACTCCCTGGCCTTAGAAGACGTGGAGCCACAATATGGAAAGAACATGGGTCTCTGAATCACCACTAAATACAAACATACACTTAAACTCGAGGTGATAGAGTAATACTTCAATTGTGTTAAGCCACAGAGGCTGCCTCTATTATGGCAGCCAGCATTATCTTCAGCAGCACACAGGGATTATGCAATTGCATAATGATCCCTACTTACCAATTATAAAACTGAGGTAAAGAGAAATCAAGCTACAAGAGTTGAAATCTGAACCTGGGCAGTCTTATTCATAGCAACCCACATCCTGTCTCTCCAAAGTAGTTGTAATAGTCATTATTCTTAATGAATATAATAGTTGTTTTATTACTACTCCTTGAAACTTTATTTGAATGGAGAGTTACTGTGCGGAGGCACAACAGTGCAAGCCTTTGGCATCTCTTACTTCCTTCAGTCCTCTAACTCCATAGGCTTTGAGGTTAGTGGGAGAAATTCATATTGGGTCCCTGTACCTTTAGACTCTAACTTCTCAGTGTGTCATAGTCAAAGAGAATGGCCTAAAGACTTGTACTTGTACAACTGCCACGAATGAGGGAGCTGCCTTCATCCACAGCTTTCTGCAAAGTCCTAGGTCCACCACAGGCTACATGCATTTCTGCATTCCCCCTTGGTTCCTGTGCTTCTCACTTCTTTTACACCATCATCTCTCCCTAGTATTACAAGAATCAATACAGGACCAAGAAATGTTCATTCCCTGTGCTTTCATTCACTAGCTTTTTACAGAGCACCTATTAAGTGTCATGTTCTGTGCTAGACACTGGGACTACAATGAAAACAAATATAGAATCTCTGCCTTCACCAAGCTTATATCTGAAGGCAAAAGGAAAAGGAGAACATAGGCTATTGATAGAGGTATATATCTGCTTACCCATAAAAACTATCCAGGACACATGAGTGATGGAGTATCAGGTGATTAGTTTGCCAACATCTAGGGCAACAATTCTGCATATTAGCTTGCATTAGAATCATCCAAAGAGATTTTAATTTTAAAAGCACACTATGGGGCCTCATCCTCAGCAATTTTGATCTGGAAGATGAAGAGTATGGATCCCAGAAGCTGTATTTTTAACAAATTGACCAAGGGATTCTAACTTAGATGATCCTTTGAGAAACTCTAGTGTGTGGTACAGTGAGGCATTTCCATAGAACTCTATAGATGTGGTACCAAAACTCATGGGTAGATCTAGGCCAGGCCTCTGCAGCCAAAGGCTGGGGACACTGGGCAACAACATGACAGTGCCTGGAGCTGCCAGCAAGTCAGCATCACAGAATGCCCGAAAGTACAGAGAACAAAGAATCCAATTAAATTCATTAAGTCCGCATGAAAACATGGAGAGAAAGGGCAACTGTCATCCTTATAGTGACAAATAACATGCTGAATGAGTACTTAGTCTGAATTAGGTTAGCGGAAGATTTTCAGGGGAGCAGCCTATGAGGACACATTAAAACAGCATAATGGACTGAAGCACTTGATGGGAAATTCATGTTTTACATACCTTAAATCAAATATTCATTGAAAGGAAGACGTCAGACCCAGACAGGCAGCACTGGATTGTTTGAAGCAGAGTGGTGTCCCTGACCATGGACCAGCCCTGGGAGCAGATCATTGTGCTCTAATGAGAGATTTGGTTCTTGAGGACTCAATAAGGACAAGTGGGTAGAAATTACAGGAAGGCAGAGTTCAGCTTACTGTGAGGGAGAACTTTTCAATAATGCCAAAATGGGACAGGCTGCCATTAGGGTCAGCAAACTGTCTGTTATTGAAAATTTCAAGCCAAGTCCAGAAACACTACTGTGTATTTACCAGCTTTCTTTGTATCTAGAGATTAAGACACAGTCCTTGGTCTCAGTGGACTCACTTAGTGAGAGAGACAGACAAGTAAACCCATAATTATAATATGGTGCCATGAGACCACGACTACAGTACACCTGGGTGCCCAAGTGAGAAGGCTCTGGCTCCGATGGAAAGGTCAGAGAAGGGTTCCTAGAGAAAGTGACATGAGACTTTAATGCTAAGCCAGTTACTGGATGAGAAGGAATGACTTTCTGGGTGGACAGAAGAGAGCATGTGAGGCCCTGGAGGCATGAAACAGCGTTGTGGGAGGAGAAAAGGCAGTGAATTCAACAGGATACAGTGCAGGCCACTGAGAAAGAAGAGGACAAAAAGCTAAAGATTGCGAGAAATGTTTTAGGCTAAGGTCAGGAGTTTTAGGTCTTGCTTGAAAATGACGAGGAACCTTTGAAGTATGACCTAGATAATTTCTGAAACTTTTCAATTAAAAAAATCCATTGAGTCTAGAAAACTATTTGCTTCTTTCAAAATTACTTTATAAAGTTTACAAAATTACAAAATTACTATATAAAATCAAAGCAACTTAGTCGCAATCAAGCTTTTATAGGATCTTCGTATCTGAGGGAGATAGTATTATAAGTCAGTAAAGAAAGAAGGCACTGTTAATAAATGGTACTGGGACAACTGGCAAGACTGTAAAGAAAATAAAATTGGATCCAGGTCTCACAACATACACAAGCATAAGCTCCATATGAATCAGTTATCTAAATAGAAAAACCATACAAGTACTTAAAGCAAACATATGCCTCAAAATCCAGAGGCAATAAAAGATAAGGTTGACAAATCTGATTACTTTAAGAAAAAAATTTTGCATGGTCATAAACATATATATAAAGACAAAAAACAACTAACAAATGGAGAGGAAATTCCTCAAATATACCCCAGAGAAAGTATTAATATTCCTTATATATGTAACTCTTTAAAATGGAAGAAAGAGCATGTGTGCTCTGGTGGCTTAATGGTTAAGTTCACAGGATGCAGTCCATGTACCTCCAGGTTCTCATCCTGATGGGGTGTGGGGGGCAAGAAGGAGTGGGGGGGGACAACCAATACACACAACTCAATAAAATGAATAAAATGCTTCTCCTTCCTCTCTTCCTGCCTGCCTACCTCTGATCACCTACATTCCTGCCTATACCTTTCCTTTCAAAATAAGTAAACAAATAAAGAAATAAAATGGAAGAACAGGGGGGTAAAGAAAGGGTGAAATAACAAGTTACTGCTTGGCGGTTACAGTGGTATTGCTTAGGGTGACGGGAATTGATAGGGCGATGATTATACGACACCATGAACATACCTATCACCACTGAATTGTACACTTAAAATGGATAAAATGTCAAGTGTTGTGTATTAAATTTTTACCATTATAAACATTTTTTTACTCTTAAGAAAATGGAAGGACATAGGACGGAAAAACCTGATGGAAAAAACTTTTTAAAAGACATGAACAGACCATTCACAAAGAAAGTGTAAAAATGGCTCTTAAGCATAAGAAAAATGTTCAAATTCATTCTTAATTAGAAAATAACAAAATGAATCAACACTAACAAAACATCTCTCACCTGTCATCTTGGTCAAACAGAAAAGTGCTACCAAAAATTGTGCTAACAGGCTGTGAGGAAGCAAGTAAGGATAATTGATGGATGCTATTCTGGACAGAAGTGTGTCCCCTCCCATCCCCCAAATTCATATATTGAAGCTGCTACCCTCTAATGTGAGTATCTTTGAAGACAGAGGTTTTAGAATGTGAGGTTAAATGAGGTAACAAGGGCGAGGCCCTAGTTCCATATAACCGGTGTCCTTACAAGAAGAGGAACAAACTCCAGGGTGTGCATGCAAAGAGGAAAAAAAAATGTGAGAACACTGCCAGCTAAAATCAAAGGGAGTGAGCTCTGGGCAAATCAACCCTTTCCACACATTGGTCCAGTCTCAAAAACTGGGAGCACATACATTTCTGTTGCTTACGCCACTCAGTCTCCAGCATTTTGTTATAGCAGCTGAAGCAGACAACACAGATAAGAAAATTAGTGGGCAAAAGTATGATGAGAAACAAGAGATTCCTTAATTACGAAAGTGAAAATAGTAACTCTACAGTCTAAAAACCCCACCATCTTAAAAACATCTTAAAAACAGCACCATCTTAGCCAAGCAGTCCTGGTTAACACCACTAGTAACTGCATACACTGACACCATGAATCCCTGATCTGAAGAGAGAAGAATGCAACCTAAATTCTGGGGAATTCCTGGCAAAATGTATAACCTCAATAAAATCGTGAGAAAACATTAGGTAAGTCCAAACTGGAACCCGAGAGCTCTCCAGTTTCAAGAAGGAAAACTAAGACCTAGTCATATCTATATTAAATAGAAGTTTCAAAATGTCCATAAAAACATGTTCAGGAATCCTCTAAACTATATCAAAGTCACAAATACAAACCATTCTGATCGGGAAAAAAATGAATCGATACTTGAATTTTCCCCTTTCAGCCTCCCCCTTCCTTAATCTGTCTGGCCTAAGACCCAGCCACCATGGATTTCTAGTAGATTCCTAGAAGATTCCTGATCTTGATGTGTAAGCAGAACTGAGAACCAGTGGGCCTGACACAGGAAATCGGTGGTGACTAGGGGAAAGGAGCATGGAATTAGAGCAAACTTCAACTTCAATTCTGAAGTAAAAATGACTAAATGTGAGGATTTATAGCTCTGGAACATGAGAACACAGGTATTTGCTACATCATTGTTGATTTTTCTGTATTTCTTTAAATTTAAATATGTTTAAACTTTTTAAAATTAATTATTTATTTTTACACATGGAAATAATCTCACATGTAAAGGTTCCCCATTCCTTATATATATGTCAACACACCCTGCCCTCCACCACATCACCAAATGTTCGTCACCATTGCCCAGGGGGTTCTGCCACTATTTCTCTCACCCCTCCCTCCCATTTAATAAATTTAAATATTTTAAAGATGATGAATAAGCTTATTTATGAATCTACAGGAGCATCATTTTGATAAATATAAAATATAATCAAGAAAATTGCTGATTTTGTTTTATAGAGACAAAGGAAAACAAAGTAAACTCAGGCTTAACTACTGAAAGCCATCAGTAACTTTAGCATCTTTTTCAGCTCTCTTGCACACAGCTGAAACACATTAATTCCTGGTCTCTAGGAGATCACCCCTGCTTAATTTTGTGCCAGTGTTGTCATTTAGTGGTTTAATAAAGTAGAAAAATAAGTTGTTCAATGGTAACAAAAATAAAAGCAATGTTGTTATTTTTAAAAAGAAAATCACTCGTATTTTTAATAGTCCTGAGCAGGCTAGTATTCAGCCTATTTGTATAGCTTTAGCTGTACTGGTTATGTTCAGCCTGCTTGGTTGGTTAAGATGCTGAACTAGCTAATTCAGATTTTGAATATCCACCCTAATCTTATTCATCCGTTTTCAAAGATCTATCCCCTCCTCTCATCTTTCTTTCTAGTGGGATGAACAGCATACCTCAGCAAGAATGCCATTAAGGTGCAATATGTGGTCAGAGAACTGAGTGAGGAAGATGGTCTCCCAGAGGGGTTCAGGTTCATGATCATCAAGAGGTTTCATCTAACCAAGCATAGAGAGGTTACTCTAGCAATGTGAATATCAGTTCATGTAAGGAAGGCTGATATGGGGAAAATTATATTCCATGTTGGGAAAGGGAAAGAAAAGAACTCTAAGCAAAGTGTAGAGAAAGTGAATTTTAATCCCACCTCCACTAAATGGCTATGACAAATTTTATATTGATTGATTCTTTTATTTTAATCCATTTCTCTTTTTCCCTCCATTTTTAAAGATTTAAGTCAACAGACATTTATTTATCCAAAAGGAAGTACAAGTGTTTCTGGGAATAATTTTGCTTGTCTGACACTGTCGACAATCACATTAATACTCAGTAGGAGAAAAACCTCTTTTCCATAATGAATGAGAAAAGGAAAACTCATGAAATGGCTGTTTTTCTAAATTAGGTGTTTCTTTTCCAATGTATGCTTAGTAGGCTAATACTGCACAAAACTTGAAATATCACACATTAATTAAGCTGAAAGCCCCCTCTGTACCCAATGCCACCTGTTCAGTGCCTCTGTAATCACACTGAGAAATGAGCAATGAATCATTTCTGATACACCCGTCTTTTCCCCAGACCATGGGGCCCGCAAAGGCAAAAATGTTGTCTTGTTCATCTGTGTGTCCTCAGTGCCTGGGCCACAGTAAGCACTCAAATATTGTGAATTGGCTAGAATTAACACTAAAAAGGCATAAATTAGTGCATCATCTATCACTGGTTCCCTGGCTCCCTTCTAGGGAGAGTTATTTGGCTCTTCCTAGTTCAATGCAGTGGACACCACGTGGTGCCTCGCCGGCCCTTCCTTTGGGATTGAAGTATTCGCTCTTGTGGCTGACTACAGAGCTCCACTTGAGGGAAGAGGGCTGCCTCAGCAAGGGGGTACCCCTATATTGGAGACACCCTAATGTAATGATTGGTCAATGCAGAGATATAGAGACCAGGGCCTTCGCCTCTACCCCAGACAACTCTGCAAGGTTATCTCAGCTCTAGAGGTCCCGAAAGGATCCACAGGTCTTTGTCATGACCACCCTGTAGCTCACATGATCCCTTCCCTAATCCTACTGATGTCTCTTAAAGAACCACAGGTGTTGATCCCAAGAGCACCCCTAATAAACTCTGTGCAAACGAATCTCTCCATTAGAGTCTGGGGCACACCTCAGGCAACACTCTGTAACCTGTTTTAGATGTGCCCTTCCCAGGCCTGAGCCATAAAACAACACTGAATACCTACTGGAGCCAGATCTACTTCTGAGCTGAGTGTTCACTAAAAAGGCCTGCAGGATTAGGCCAGGCCACGGTTTCACTCACAAGACACTCCTCTGTTCCCCTGCCCCCGCCTTCCCACTCCTCTACAAACATCTAAACAGCTCCACTCACAGATCCTGTTACCATCCCAATAGACAAAAATTCCCTCTTTGGTCCAAAGTAACTGTAAACAACACTGTTCTAACCGAAACGGAATCCCTTTACAGGAAGCGCCTGCTTCCAATATCTTTTAACAACTGAGCACATCCCAAGTTCAAATCCCAGCCTCCCTGCCAAGGGGCTGTCCTGCCTCACACAGCAAAACCTTCAGCTCGGCAAAGGCACCCTTGGCACACAACAGCTGCTCTCCCAGCTTCCTATGAAGAGTTATTGCAGCTTGGGTTTTCCAACACCTGGAACTCCTTTCAGCCAGCCATGGCTCTGGGACTCCTATGGAGGACACAGCTCCCACTGGCCTTCAGCAGAGCTCAGCCTGACGTTGTCTCAGGCTAGTCTACTGCAAGCCAGCCAGAGATGAGAATTATTTAAAGGAATAAGAAAATGATAGGAAGAATCCAGCACAGATTTGACATGACTGATTTACAGTTGCTAGGACAGCTATGTTCCTTCACTTCTGGTCTGGAGCTACCCGCCATCTTGGTACATCAGAGGCCCATAGTAAACATCAGACCTCAGTCACGAAATTATCTGGGCATCACTGCTAAAATGACTCTTCATTAACTTCTTAACACTACAGGCCTTTTCATCTATTTCTCCCTCTGTCTATGAACATTCTCTCATGCCCACAAAAAAAGAAAGGCTTCTCAGGAGACTAACATTTCCCTTTCAACCATCCCCCTCCCCAGCAATACAGTTTTTCTTTGTATTTGATAGAATCAAAATCAGATGCGTTGCCATCAGGATATGATAAACTGTACTCTTGGTGTTTCATCATAATAGCAGGTTTGGGACTAAAGCCAAACAGTGGCAATTTCTTCCCTTCAAAGAAAAATTGCATTTAAGAACTAAATAAAACTCTTTTTCACACCACCTTCAACAGACCCTTACCCAATCCACAGTACACTATTTATGAGGAAGACCTTTTTGGAGGACATCTTAAATATCCTCATATTCTAAATCAATTCACTTGATGCCTTCAGCAAAAATAAGTAAAGTGGAGGCTTCAGCAAATCACTTCAGTCACAGGCCAGATAAAATGAAGGTGAAATCTGGCCTTGAAGAGGAATGTTTTTTGAAAAAAAAAAAAAAAAAAAGTGGAGGTAGAAGAAAGACTATACTGCCTTACTCTGTAAGCAGAGAGAATTGATCTGGAGTGGAGATTTGATGGACTTTAATCTTACCCCTGGAATTTGGGGGCCTTCCAGCACCCACACATTTTTGTCAGGCTGTGTTTACAAAGAACAAGAGGAGCAGCAACAATTCAAAAAAATATTTTGCTTCAGCATGGAAAAGATTAATCAAGAAGTCACGTGGTCTGTTATTATGCAACGAAAAGTAATGGACTTGTACATGGTGAAAGAAAGGACTTGTAAACAACCTTTTTCCCCTCCAAAGGGATAAGAGGAAGAAGAGCTGGAGACAACTGTAGTGCTACTTAGGAGGTGAAATTTGAGGCTCGATCATTTCTGCAGACCCCCAAAAGAGTGGATAGCACTTCTAAAGCTATAGTGCATATAGACTGTGTAATTGATATAAATTTACTCTGGGGCTCTTCAGTGAAATATAGCAATAAAACCAGACTTTGGCAGAGGTTATGTCCCTATTCAGAAGGCTGCAAGATCCTAGAATTCATTTCTGAACTTCCTTCAGTGAGGCCTCACAGTAATAGGTAGACTTATCAATTCTGTTGTTCAAAAAGTATCTAGCACCTGCTGTGCTCTGGTCACTGCTCAAGGCACTGATGATACAGCAGGAAACAAAAAAACAAACATCTGCGCTCATAGAGAGACTTTGTCTCAGCCAATGAGACAGAAAGTTAAACAAAATAGATAAGTAAAACATGGTCAGAACTAGGGCAATGAGAAGTCCTAAAGAGATAAAGCACAGGAGGATGAGGTAGGGAATCACACAGGTGGAAGATGGGCAGGTGTGCATGCGTGTGCTAGTCTGGGTGACTGTGCAGTTAATATGCACTGTCTTCCCCATCCTGGTGTGTTCCTAACTCATTAACGCTGCAATTGGGCATGTGATTTCCTCTGACCAATAGAAAGTTAGTGCAATGTGAAGTGAGCAGAGATCTTAAATATCTTACATTGTTGGGCTTGGCTCTTGTACTCAGATGATACATCATGAAAAGACATTACTTGGGTAACCACTGCCCCTTCATTCTGGGACTTAACAGGCACACAAAGAGGAGACCCGAACCCAACCAACAGCATAAAGCTGAGCTGACAAGCTAAATCCATCTTAGATCAGTCAGGTTTCCATTGAACCCATGTGAATGGAAATAAATGAGTGCTTATTGTAAGCCACTGAGTTGGGGGGGGGGGGTTATTATGCTCTTTAATTATGGAAACAGCAGACTCACATACAGTACTTGCATGTTTTAATAAGGTGATCAGGAAAGGTTTCATTGGGAAGAACGTATCTGAGAAAAGAGCTGAAGGAAGTGAAGCAACAAGTCATCCAAGTAACTGGTGAAAGATCCTTCCAGACAGAGACAGCAATAAGTCATGCAGAACCTCCAAAGTGTGAATAAAAACATGTTCAAGCAAGGAGGCCAATGTGTCTGGATCAAAGTAAGAGAGGGAAAGAGTAATCGGAGAAGAGGTCCGAGAAGTAAGTGGAACATGGGGCAGGTTTTGCAGTGCCTTGTCAGTCACCAAATATTGGAAAGCCATCGCAGTGGTTGAGCAGGGGAGTGACACTATTGACTTTGATTATGAACAGATCACTCTGGTTTCTGTGTGGTTGGAGAACAATCTCTAAAGAGGTAAGAGTAGAAGCAAGGAGACCAAGTAAAAGGTAATTCTTAAAAGACCAGTGAGATGGTGGTGACTTGGATAGGGTGGGGAGGGAAGTAGATAAAATGGCCACTCCAACGCATGTCCCATAAAATGGCCACTCCAAGGGATGGCCCTGAGGCTTCCTCATCCCATCCCACTAGCTGGGAAGCAAAGGCCCTGAGGGTTGGGTTCAGGGGCAGTTATCAGTAACAGAGCCGACATGAACGTTTCCACTCCCTACACTCCAATCTGTTGCTTAGCACAGGGAGCGTCGCCACTCCAACCCCTTTATTGTCTGGGGAGTCCCACTGATCCAGGAAAGGAGGATCTTTTCACAACAGCTCAAGCAGACACAAATACAGCCTGACAAGGCAGCCACAGCCTCTTGTGTACGTGGCTCCTGCCCTCTTTGTCTCAGTTGGCAATATGCCTTTTATTCCAAGCCTCAGACGAGGAGCTTGCCTGGATCCTGGGAGGCCTGGCTGCTCTTAATGTCTCATGGAGGCACCTAAAGGGCTGGGATTCCTACATTACAAGCCCCCTTATTTTTGTAGGTGCTCTTGGAAATGAATTTGCCTAGTGAAGGCACTCCAATAGCATTCTACCTCCCCATGGTACCACATTATCCTTAACCAACTGCTTTTCTCCTTGGCCTTGGACCTCTGTGGAGTAATCAGAAAGACAGGCTTAGTCTAGCATTTTCCAAACTTTGTGAAAGGTAACACTACTCTTTTTCTTCAAATTTCATCTGATTATATGTGAAGGTAGTAAAAGGTGTGTGTGTGTGTGTGTGTGTGTGTGTGTGTGTGTCTCTGTGTGTGTGTAAGTGTGCTCAGAGGGAAGCTTGCTCAGAATATTTATTTGAGTATTAGCAAATAATATTAGATTATTATTATCTGAATATTATTATTTAACCTTGTATTCCCTGGCTTTTTTTTTTCTTGGCTCAAATTCAGGCACTTAGAGAATGTTTTAAGACAGAAGATAATTTTTCCCAAGTCAAAAGATGGCCTAAGATAAATACATTTATCTGTAAGTACGTTGAAAAGATCTGCAAATGGAACCAAATTGGCCCCGGTCACCTCTTACTTTGTCAAGTGACTTCTAATGAGAAAAAGGGGGACATTTATGACACATTATCAGAGAGTTAAATACTTTGTTTCCTATTAGCGAATCATCAGCTTTGGAGAAACAGTCTGTCCTGGCTTTCTGGAGTCATGTATATGAATCCATTTGGCTCTACAGAGTGCCGGCCTCAGAGCCTTTGGCTGCAGGCTGCCATGATAACAAGCCCGCCCCCATGCAGGGAGAAGCAGGAGAGTTTACCAAGAGGAAGGCTCCAAGCAGAAATGCTCCCTTGCTTTTGGAAAGGAGAGATAACTCCAGCCAAAAACCTCAGCAGATAGTTGGGGTGGAGGGGTCTCAAGACCACTTTCTTGCACTACAGAAAGCTGTGATTGGAGCGGGGACCCTGGGAGTACCAGCTGAACCACACCATTTTACAGATGAGGAAACTGAGGCCAGTGCTGGAGGTTACCAAATCTGGTCCTCAGTACAGTCCTTGGGAAGTGGATGTGGAATCTCTAATGTAGTTCAGTTGCACATGTAAACAGCTAATCAAAGGCATGAAAGAATTGCTCATTGAGAAGTTACAATGAGTGATTTAAAGACTGCCTTGGGTGTCAAATGTGTCTGTGTTCATGATGTCAGAGGATGAGACAAAATGTTGAAGCATAACCACGGCCCTTTTTGGATTCTCTTTAAGGACTTTATTTGAGGATGAACCAATTGTATGAAACTGAAAAAGGAAAAGTATCAGCTGGTGCCCATCAGCTGATGGTATCTATTTGCATATGAATAGTCCTTCCCTGACTTGTAGCTCTCACAGCCTGATTTCCCAGGCAACGCTGTGGATTTACTATCTTCATATTTTCCTACCTTCCCTCTAACTCTATTTCTCTATCCATGTGGTCTTGAATTAACTGCTGACCTTGAGATTTTCATGTATTTTCTCATTCTAATCACTTAGCAAACCAAGTCTCAGGGAGACAGGTTCAATGGTTTGCCCAATGTCATATATCTAAGTAACAGCAGTAGGTCTCTGGTTACTTTCTCCAATCATGCCCTTTCTCCACCAGAAAAACATTACTGATTACTCATTGGATGGTACAGCTAAATGCTACAAATGGTTAACAAGTAGAAATGCCACAAAGATGCATAGGTAAGGAAAGTCTGTAAGTAAGGCAAGTGAGGAAAACAATTTCTGAAAGCCAGGATTGAGACCAAACTGTCAACAAAGGAAGGAATACATAACTGCTCGATTATCTGGACAGGCAGTCAAGGAAATGAGAAAACTGAGTAATGCTAACCTCACCTGCACTTAGATTGTGAATCTAAAATATTGCTTAGTAGACTCAAACACTAAGATAAATACAGGATTTTGTAAGGGGAAGACTTCACTTATAAAACAAAACAAAACAAAACAAAACAAAACAAAACAAAAACAAGGACTCCACCCAAGATGGTGGCAAACTAGTAGGATCTTGAGCTCACCTCCTCCCCACAGACACAACAAAACCACATCTAGATACAAACTGGTTTTTAAAAAAACCCTGCTGAGGACTGAAAGCTTAGAGTCTCCACAAGAAGTGATAGAAAACATCAGAAGGATAGAAAAGCTGAGACATGTTCTTGCTAGAAACACTACTGGGGCACTGCGAGCCAAGTTTAAGAGTGGCTCCAGTGATACAGTCTATTCCCAGGGACTGAAGGACTTACTCCACATCGGGTGCCCCGGCACCTGCAAACTGCACCTGATAAGAGAGCAAGTACATTCTGGTGTGGGAAACAGAAGGGCTTTCCTTTCAAGAACGACAGGACCCTGGGAATCAGGGAATGCAGCAGAGAGCCAGGGAGCTGACAGATGAAATGTGCAGAGACCGAACTGAAGGATTTTCATTTGTTGAACACAAAACTTCAGTGGGTGGAAAAGGAGAGAGGGATAATTTCTGGGTATTTACCCAAAAGATACAAAAACATTCATTTGCAGAGATGTCTGCACCCCCATGTTTATTGCAGCCCTATTCACAATAGCTAAGAACTGGAAATGATCTAAGTGCCCAACATCAGATGAATGGATAGAGAAGATGTGGTCCATATACACAATGGACACTACACAGCTCTTAGAAGAGATGAAATCCTGTCATTTGAATCAACATGGATGGATCTAGAGAGAATTGTGCTAAGTAAAATAAGTCAAAAGAAGAAAGATAGATACCAGATGACCTCATTCAGGGTGGAATGTGAATAGACAAAACAAAGGAACAAATGAAACAAAATCAACCCTTGGACACTTACAATAGAACTAAGGTTACCAAAAGGGAATGGGACGGGAGGGTGGGGAGCGGTGGTGAGTAGTGGCAGAGCCCACTGCACAATGGTGAAGAACACTTGGGGATTTGGTGGAGGGCAGGTATATTGATGTATATCTGAGGAATGGAGAAACTGCATACATGGGGAATCTAAACATATGAGTTTGTTTTAATGTGGAAAACAAATTTACTGCAATAAAAGAAATTGGGGAAAAAAAAGAAAGAAAGAGGGATAGACTCCCAACGAACAGAGATGGGTGTCTTCCCCAGGCTCTTTTGTTTGTGTGTAATCGGCAGTGGCAGACTCCATATTGGAATAGTGTCAGAGGGCACCCCACTACCATTGCCTTCACCAGTACTTGTGGCTACCAGACAGTTTGTTCTTATGGTTATGGTTCTTGGAGCTATCAGGGAAGTACTTGCCTAGGGTAGTATCAGGCATCCAAACTCTGTACCTTTAGCTGAGTGCTTTTGTGGAAAGCTCAGTTTGTGGAGATTTCTGGGAGTATACACTGCAGCAACTCTCTCCGAGAGTATCACAAGAGAGGTCCCAGTGATATATGAAACAGTGGTCCCTCCCCCATCTGGGACTACTAGTAAACCCACCTGCCTGCTTACATCCTAAATTCCCCAGAGCCCAGCAGCTAGAAGTTCTAGTGCCAAGCCTACACTCTGAAACTAAATCCTAACATAAGGCTACTGCATCAAGACAGCGAGAGGAAGCCTTTTTGTACAGTATGATTTCACTCATATGTGGCATAGAGTGAAGTGAAACAAATAAACTGTTATATATCAGCAAAAACCCACAGGCCACAAGATGATGGGTGCCAGGGGGTGGGAGGGGGGAGCGATGGAAAGTGGGAACAAAGTGATGGTGAAGGACACTGGACCTCTGGCAGTGGGTGTGATGTGTGATACCCACACACTGAGAAATAAGTTCAAATCTTAAAATGAGTATGCTTTTGCAAACAAAAGAAATAATAAAGCATTCTAACATAATTAAAAATTTTTAGAAAGCCATTTTGCCTAGCCCATAGAAATAAGCAGAGTTCCAAACAAAACGAAGAGAAAATGTATCCCAAATAATCAATCAAAAACAAAAACCCAGAGCAAAATCTTAATGCAATAGATTCATAAATCATCTGAAGATTTCAAAACAAGTCTCAATGATGCTCACTGATATTAGAACAATGAATGAACAAAATAAGTTCAATAAAAATGCAGAGAAAGTATGAGAACATTTAAAACAAAACTCATATTATTAAAAATAGAATATCTGCACTAACAACATGATAGAGGAACCTGGCAATAGACTAAAAAAAAACTTCCAGTCTAGTTAATGAACTAGAAGATAGGGAAGTATTAAACACCCAAGAAGAAAAGAGAAAAAATAATTTAAAGAAATGAGGGTATCAAAGCAATTTATGGGATGACATCAAAAGAAACAACATTTGAATATAGGGGTTTCACAAAAAGAAAAGGGCAGAGGCCTAACTGAAGAAATAATACCTGAGAATTTACATAACCTGAGGAAGGAAACAGACATCCAAATGCAGGAAGCTCAGCGTTCCAAAAAAAAAAAAAAAAATCCAAACAGACTCACACCAAAACACAATGTAATAAAAAAGACAAAAATTCTAGATAAAATCTTAAAAGCAGCTAGAGAAAAACAGATCACAAACAAGGGAGCCCCATACGACTCTCTATATACTTCTCAGCAGAAACTTTCTAGAAGAAAATGGCATGATATCGTCAAAGTATTGAAAGAAAATGATTTCCAATCAAGTTACTCTACCCAATTAGGTTATCACTTAGAATTGAAAAACCTAAAAAGACCTTTACAGACAAATAAAAATCAAAGGAATGTGTCACCACAAAACTTACCTAGCAACAATGCTAGAGGGATTTCTATTCAATGGGAAAAAAAAAATCACTTAGAAACAGCAAGTCACCCAAAATATAGAATGTGACAGTTAAATCTGCAGCCTCCAGGTGGCACAGTCCACATGTATCTCAAGGACTTGGTTTCATAGCCCCAGTGCTTGGGGTAACAACCAAGATGAACTAACGAAAATAAATAAACATTCCTTCCTCCTGTGTTTTACTTCCTACTCTCTCTTATTCCTGCCTGTATCTCTCCTTTAACAAAATAGGTTATAAGTGAAAGAGCAATGAGATATTATCTCACACCTGTGAAAATAGCTATTATACAAAAGAGTAGAAACAACAAGTATTGGCAAGACTGTAGAGAAAAGGGAATTCTTATGAATTGTTGATGGGAGTATAAATTGCCGGAACTATTATGAAGATTCCTCAAATAACTGAAACTAGAAATTCCATATGATTCTGTTAACTCACTTCTGGGTATTTACCCTCAAAACATAAAACTGCTAATTTACTACAGTGTTATTTACAATAGCTGAGAGCTAGAAGCCTAAGTGCACATCAACAGATGATAGATAAAGAAGACATGGTCTATATACACAGTGGAATACTACTCAGCTATAAAAAAGATGAAACCCTGCCATGTGCAATAATATGGGTGGTTCTAGAGGGAATTGTGCTTAGTGGACTAAGTGAGAAGGAGAAAGGCAAATATAAGATTTCATTCACATGTGGTATATAGAAAAACCAAACAAACAAATGATCCAAATCAAACAAAAAATACACTTTTAGTCAATAGGATTAAATCAGTAGTTACCAGAAGGGAAGGGGAGAGCAGGAAGGACAAATTGGGTAAAAGGAGTCATTATATGGTGAAGGATAGAATTAGACTCTTGGTAAACTTAATGTATTATATACAGATGTTGATTTACAATGATGTACACCTTAAACATATATAATATTGTAATGCAATATTCCTTTAATAAATTTAAA
Source organism: Solenodon paradoxus (assembly GCA_004363575.1). Taxonomy (NCBI): domain Eukaryota; kingdom Metazoa; phylum Chordata; class Mammalia; order Eulipotyphla; family Solenodontidae; genus Solenodon; species Solenodon paradoxus. The sequence goes on along the minus strand of RJWH01004538.1, from coordinate 39,464 downwards.
AAATAAATAGAAAACAAAATGCACGAGATTGAGATAGACCTCTTTCACAAAAACAATTAAAACCCACCACCACAGGAGGCAAGCAAGAGAAAAAAAAAACACTGATTATCTTAAGCAAACAGGGGAGTTAATTACCAGGTTCTCAAGGCTAACAGAACCAATGAGAAGCTGTAGGAGAAGATAACCAAAGGAACCCAAGCCAAAACCATAGCCGAATTGCAATTACTACAGGCACAGAATGTTCAAGTTTTTTGCTACCACTGTTATATATATGATTCTGAACTTTACCCACAGCTATGTGCCTCTTGTTTAAGATTCAGTATCTCAGGCCAAGAGTCTAATTGACTATTTAAACCTTAAGGGACAGATACAAAGAGACTGCCATTGATAACAGAGCATCAGCAGGAGACTGTGATGGTTATTCCCGCCTACTAATACTATGCACAATGGGAATATTTTAGCTAGGGCAATACTAACTGCTGTAACAAACAAACCCCAAGGTTTAATGGCTTCCCACAATAGAAGTATATTCCTCAAGCATGCAAATGTTTGACACAGATATTTCTGGCTGGCAGTCAGTCTTCCACATGATTATTATCAACCCAGGCTCCTTCTGCATTGTGACTCTGTCCTCTTGGACTCTGGAGTCCTTTGCATTCAACGGGAGGATGAATAAAGACAATGAAGATATACCCATTGCTTCAGTTTCTTGACCCAAGGATGACACATCATGTCTCCCATTCCATTGACTACAATCAGTACTATAGCTTCAACTACTTGTAAGTAGCCGTGGGAAATGTAGTTCCTGGTAGGCAGTTGCTTCCAATCAATTATTCCACACTCTGAAAGAGGGAGTTTAAATCTTCAGTGAACAGAAAGTTTGCCGTTATGAGAAATTTCCTACAAGAGAGATAGGGTTCTACACAAAGAGAAGTAGGATGTGTTGAGCAAAGTCAATATAGTTGTGTATTTACAGACACTTACAAGGAAGTCTAAGTGCTAATCTAAATTAAGTTGGCTGTACCTCCTCCACTAGAGTTTATAACTCTCAAGGTCAGATATTAGCCTGAGAGGCCCATCTGCTGCCTAAATTAGAATTATACCCCTGGTATCCCTGATGACAAGACAACATTCAATCTGTGTCCCCAAACCTCAGAAATAGTGTATTGTTTAGAATACTTTAAGTTAGACATAAGACCCCAATTCAAAGTGAAATCCAGAAGTAGAGGGGTCTTCAGGTAGAAGATGATTAGCAACTTCATGGGCAGATCCTTTGATTCTCTCTCCTGTCATCCTCAATGCTGGTTTCATCTATTTTTTAAAGGAAAGGTGCAGGCAGGAATGAAGGTGAGTAGGCAGACAAGAAGATAGAGGAGGAAGCATTTTATTTTATTTTCATTTAGTTGTTCACACTCTCCTCTGGTCTTCCTACAATCTCTCTAGCAATACAAAGACTACTTAATCAAGGCAATCAAAGTTACTATAACAAATAAACACTAATGTCTCATTGCCTTTGTATAAAAAAGGTTCATTTCTCACTCATGTAAGGTTCTGACTAACAGGAGGCCCTCCTCTAAGCAGTTGTGACCCTTACCTCTTCTATCTTGTGGTTCTGATAAGTGCAGCATGCAGTTTTCAAAGTTACCCTTTTTATTAGTGTCAAGCCAGAAAGGGAAAGAACATGGAGGATCATGTGTGGGCAGTATTTCTAGGCCATACCTGGAAACCTCACATTCCATTGACTAGGGCTCAGTCACATGGTCAGACCTAGTTGAAAGATAGCTGTCCAACTATTTCTGCCACAGATATTTAGCCACTGGGCACCTGCATCCCACTGATGTTTTTTCTTGAGCTTGCTGTTGCCCAAACTCTACTAGCATTTATCTTAATGGACTACTAAGCTGGCCACACAGTCCTACGATTATTGATTCCTCTTTTGAGCCTAGGGGCACGGCTCCTCGTATCTATACTCATTGCCCATTTAGGTCTAATTTTGCTTGCTGCTTCCACTTTTTTGGAAGTTCTTTCCTCTCTTTTCAGAAGTCCTCTTTGAGTGTTGTATAACTAGGGCTTACCTACAGCAATTTTTAACTGAGTGCAATCAAGTTAGTATCAGTCAAACAATGGTGCTGACCTGCTTCAAGGACACCAAGAGTCTGCGGGAGTTACTAATTAATACCTCCAGTGAAAATCACATGCTAGCATTATCATTTTCTATATACTCTTTTTTTGTTTGCCACTGTGGAGTTTTGCTTTTTCCTGAATTTGCAAGTAGATTTCCCAGTCTTCTGCTGGTTCATTCTTCTGAGTCTTCAGTGCCACGTGAAAAAGAGGAAACATTCCATGGCTGACTCTGCTCTGCAATGCTGGGAATTTTGAAAATGAACTCGAAGTCTATGTTGCTTTCATCACTTTTTGAGGCTTTGGGAGGCAGAGCATTTGCTCTGTGTATCTATTTCCAACCCATAAGGCAAGACGTGTAATTAGTGGGGCCTCCACCTCTCTCCTGGCAAGCTCGATCAGGCAGAGCCCTGCCCACATCCAGAAGTACTCCAAGAACTGCCCTTCCACAGCAAAGCAGGACGCATGTCTCCTACTCTGAAGTACCATCTTCACCCACTTCTCTACCACCGGGTTGTCACTGGGATGTCACTAAATGGCACTTGCCCTAGAACAGCTTTCATTCATCAATACGTTTATTACATGTTGGACATGGGATTGCATGTGGTAAGAATTCTATTATAAGAATACGTCAAGAGAATTAGTACCATGTAGACCAGAAAATATCTGAAAAGATTCTTTCCAAAAAGCCAGTGTGGGCCTCATCCTCATGGTCTCACAATTTGTTTCCAACCTGGAAGAAATCCATACATTTAGTCATGCAGCTAAGGATTTGCTAAGTGTTCACTATGTGATGCCAGGCATTCAAGTGGATGAGAGAGACAGAGTCCCTAGTCAGGGAAGCTTCTGGGTAAGTAGGAAAGATACATAAATCAGCGACTTGATAGAACAACAGATTAATAGCAAATTCAGTGGTAATATTAAGTCTGAATGGGATCTGAAAGATTACCAAATCCAGTCCTTCTCAACCATTTAGAACCCAAACCCTCCTTTCTATAAAAATGAACATCTCTCGGCCATTTCCTCAGGGAACTACAATATCATCCCCAGGAGATATGAAACTTTGCAGAAGAGAACTGTCTTCTATAGATCTTGGCCATCAGAAGACTTGTTTCTACTTAGCTTTTTTTGCTGTTGTTGCTCTATATTTTAAAAGTAAACAATCTCAATGTTTTCTAAATATTGAATTACTGTTTTTAAAAGTCTTATTCGTATCCTCCCCCCACCCAAGACACCAGTTACCTCATCTCATCCAAGACCCCCCATACACACAATTTTGAAGGTGAAGACAGTGAGGTTCAAGAGAGGAAGAAGAAAGCTCAGAGACCCTGGTGCCTCAGATGTTGTGTCAGGTTAATAATGATATGAGGTGATTAAAGAAACAGCATAACTGGGGGCAATAATAAGGCAAAGGCTAGAATTGGGCTGTTGATGGTAAGCTTTATTATAGACAGATGATTTCTTATGATGAAAACCTTAAACTTAGATCATGTGATGCTGCAATGTATCTTCAATAAAATAAACTACCAAGTTTAAAAGAACAGTATAACGTTTGTGTCTTAAAATATGACCCAGGGACTAGCAGCCTCAGTATATCTGGGAGCTCGTTAAAAGACAGAATCTTGACACAGGAGGTCTACAGAGGCCAAATTTGCATCACAGCATGATCCCAGGTGATCTGTCTAGACACCAAACTCTGCGCAGCACTGCTGGAGCACTTATGTGGATAACCCATGCCATATCTTGTCTGCCCACCCGAGTCCCTCCACAGATATGTAGACAGATTCTAACATGCCAGTAGCCTCCTACTTCAAACGCCTGGCATCTTAACTCCTTACAAGTAAATGGAGTTAATGCCCCAGGGCCAACCCTCAACCAATGACGGATGGAAGCCAGTGAAGAAATACCTTATTCTCCCCCATTTTTTAAACCAGTGAGTAAATTAATCCTCAGCTGATATGATTTGTCCAATGATGCAAGCTTCTTACCAAAAGGAATACCAAATAATCCTGAAAGATTCTGTCCCAAAGCTGACTGAAGGATCACAGTGATTCTTATGAAGATTTACTTTGTTCAGGTGATGATTTTCCCTGGCTCTCTGCCATTCCTCCACCCCCCAGTCATCGCCCATGACTTAGGATTACCCCAGGCATGGGAAAACAGCACCCAGTAATTTCTTGCAAATAGACTCCACCTATTTACAGGTTCCCCATGTTGCTTTGGGACTTCATCCAACAGTCTCTACCTTTCAAAGCTTGGAATCAGACACCAATCTGACTGAGGCTGGAATTTCAGGGCGCTGCTTTCTTTATTTAGATTGGGTTTGAATCGTAGGCTTGCCCTTCTCATATCACACTGACCATAGTCCCTCGGGGTCTCTAATTTACTATTTTACTCTTTCTAAGAGACAAGCCTCTGATGGATGATGAATGTTGATATTCTGCCACCTAGTGGAAGAACTGCTACCGTCACGATGAAGCCTAAAGGCTGAAAAGAAGGGATTCACAAGGTAACAGCCACCATGTTCTCAGTGAACGCTTGTTATGTGCAGACCACTCTGCACATCGGAGCTCCTTTCATCTTCAAGTGTGATACCACTTTCACAGGCTTAAAACGAATAAGCAACTTGGCAATCATGACACAGAGAAGGGACCAAAACCAATACACTCATTAATAAGTTCATTAATGAGTGGGTTACATTTCTGGGCAACTCAGTTCTGGGAGGTTCAATTCTGCTGGGGACCTTTTGAGAAACTATGAAGAACATGCCTCAGAATCAGCATTTCTGCTGGCTGGTACGTTAACTCACCCACAAGACTGGAGTGTACTTGGCTTGTGGGTGAACCAGCTTGGTGGTATCAGCAGGCTCACAGCAAGGAAAGGGAGTGATGCAAGTTCTTGAGGTAGGAAGCTGCTCACATTCTGGAAATGTCGAAAGTGAGAGAAGAAGATTCTGGTCCAGGTATGCCATACACTAAAATCCTTCTCCTACCCTGCCCATCATACTGTCTCAATAGCTCTGCCATGGACCAAGGATATGACTTGCCAAGTTCTTGCCTGGAAAGTTCTGTGTGGTCAGAGCTCTCGGCAATGGTCAGTCAGACCTTGAGTTCTCACAGTAGGGCAGGCTTGGATTGTAATTTGAAGTCAGAGTCGTGTTTTCTGTCACCCACAGTGGATAAGGACAGTCTGTCATCTGCCTCATGTCACCATGCTCACGAGCAAGTATATTGCATCAGCGTCTTGAGCTTTAACCTGGAAAGCCCTGATAGATGGAAATCTTAAAGTGACCAGGTGCCATATAGGCAGGTTGTGGGCATGGGACGTACCAGCCTCATAGCTCTTGACCGTATCCAGGCCCTCCAGTCATTGCATTAGTGTCCCGTTCAGTATCATAAAGACACAAATTATTAGGGAGAGAGTACGTGTTCATACCACACAGACCTGGATTCCAAAAGGGAGCTCTGCCACTTGCCAGACGAATGAACTGGAGATGCTCGTTTAACCTGCCTGATTCTAGCACATTATTTATCGATTGGAGCCGATCGCACCTACTACCCACCCTTAGGGCTGTTGTAGTGACTGGACAAAACAACACTTAGAAAGCAGACTATGAGACCCAGCTTTGGGTGCAGCTAGTTGATTTGGGAGGCGCAGACAAGACATGGGAAATGGGAGAAGTCAGACAGGGCAGAGAGGACTGCTAACAAAGGGTGCATCAGTCAGCTGGCTACCCCAGGGGGCTCCTGGAGCCTCATCCTTCAAGAAAACTCTAGAAGACAGTGTAAAATCCCAGCTCAGAGCAATCCCAAACAAGGCTTGAGAGAACTGGGGTATCTACTGTGTTAGTCATGTACAACATGCCCCTGTATATACGGCGCATCCACGTTTCGGGCCCAAACTTTCAGGAAAAAATCTTTGGTTTTAATTTTTTAATTCAAATTTGTATTTGCTTATATTTAGGTACTTCCTTTTGTATTATAAAGGAACTTTAGCATTCATTTTTTAACATAGTATGGTGCCAGAAATGTAATGTAACAAATAATCATACATACAACAGAGAACAGATAGAAGGTACAAGAAGCCTTCTCCCTGTGCCCCACACTCTGACGACACTTGGGAGGACGTCCACAGTGACTTTTGGCAGCTCTGCGGCCCAGCTCTTTAGCACATGACTAACTGTGAGCTCACAGCTCAGTGTCTGTATTTCTGTAAAATATCAGCTGGATGGCCCCTTCCCCTTCCCAGTCATCTTCCAAATCTCTCTTCTGCCACTTTGCTGAGCACATCGTGTGAGTGTTTGCCATTCCCCTCTTCTGTAATTGTGTTCTCATTTCATCCTGTGCTACCTTCTCAATCTCTTTTCTTTTCAAAAAAATTAAAGGGAAGGTGCAGGCCGGAATAAGGGCAAGCAGAGGCAGGCAGGGAAGAGAGAGGAGGAAGCAGCATTTATTTATTTTCAGTTGTTCACCTTGGTTGTTTCTCCTGGCCCTGGATCTCGAACCTGAGTCCTTAGGATGTATGTGGATTCCGCCTAGTGCAGTAAAACACTAGGCTACCAGGGTGTGCCTTTCAACCCGTTTTCTGCACAGCATTTACTTTTCCCTTCAACTTACATCACTAGGCTCTTCTAAACACTGTCTTCCGCTCAGGTCCTTCATGTTTGAGCCATGATTCTTTAATTCCCCACCTCCATGGCGATCATCAACTTCTTTCCCAAGGATTCAGAAGTCACCCTTCACAATATTTCACAATCACTTTTCCCTTGACTTATGTTAGTTAGCAAAAAAGCATTTCCTTTGCTCTTGCTCCATGAAAATTCAGGTTACCCATTCAAAATGAGAAAGAGCCCTGTGGTGGATACTAGATTTCTCAATCAATGGTCATTCTAGTCCCTTCTTATCAAAAACATGCTGATTTTTTTTCACTCTTTAAGACATATCTATGTCCTGTAGAGGAGAACAAGACCAAAGGAGAAATACTTTTTGATCTAAGCCTATCAGGGTGCTAGCCTTTCCCTTGCAAATGGCTGCTTTAGACATTTGTCAGGTTGGGCAACTCTGGACAATGAAGCCGAGAGTCCCCAACGGAGGTCTCCAGGAAGCTCTGCTTTGCTTGTGAAAAGGGATCTTTTTGTCTCCTGCTTCTGGATACTGTCATCTGCATGTACTCCCCAGCATTCCCACAGTCCTCTTGGAGCCAAGAGAGAAACCAGAGAGGGTACTAGAGAAGTGAGACTTGAGTCAACATGCTGTTGAGTCACTGAGTCCACCTACCACCCTCTGGAATATCTTGCTTGACTAACATCTGATTGATGAACCATGTGAGTGAAGTCATCTATCACTTGCAGCCCAAAGCACCCTGAAATGATAGAGCAAATTCATTAGATTTTAGAGCTTCATTTTTAAAAAATTACATGTGAGAGAATGATTTTAATGCATAGATGATGTGCTCAAAAATGCTCTTGATGTCCATATATTTCCACCGGCCTCAACCACATCCTCTAGCATTCTGTCATTACATGTGGAATGTCTGCAAGAACCAGCCCGCACAGTCAGGGGAGCATATCTAAATGAGCCATCTGAACTTCAATGAATGAATGCAACTCTTGAAAAGTTGGGTGGAAACGGGATTTTTCCTACACTGGAGAGCAAACTCACAAAATTAGGTGAGGTTTTTGGAAGTGTTCTGAATAATGCTGAGGTAGTGGTTGTTTCTGAATCACTTTAAACAATAACATTTCCTTTAAATAAGCAAGCCTATGGCAAACCCCTTGAGGTTCAAGGGACTTCTTTTATAAAAGTTTATATTCTCCCTGTGATGAAAGGTTCCTTACATTGGGGTTTGGCTTTGGGAAACTTGTGAATTCGGTGAAATTACAAGCAACATTCTGTGTCTCTGTGTACATGCGAAGTTATCTGAGGAACAGATACTAAACATTCAGCAGACTCTGAAAGGAGTTTCTAATACCTCTGAAAACGGGAGTTAAGAGTCACTGCTAATATAGCTGGTTTTAAAATCTGGATTTTCTTACAGCATACCCTTATATTTGAAGGCGATCTGACAGAGAGCTAACATAATATTTTGAGGACCAATATTCACATCCAATTTATGAATTCTCAGATGCCACACCAGATGTCCTTATTTTTCATGAGGACTCTGTTATTGTAATGGTCCCCAATCCCTTTCACATGCCTCTGTACCCAGCACTTGGATAGTCACCTCCCATACTCGCCCTCATCTTGGCCATGTGACTTAATTTAGCTAAAGGAACAAGAGCAACTGTGACAGAAGCAGAGACTTGAAAAATACTCAACTATTGGAGATTTCCTTCTCTTCCACTACTGGAGCCCCTACCACCACTTCCATATGAAGAAACCTGGGCTAGTGAGATAGGTGATGAGAAACACTCGCTCTGGTCATCCCCATTATCCAGCCTACAGCCAGTCCTCAGAAGCGGAACCACACAGCTGAGCAGCAGCTGACAACATGCACATGAGTGAGTCCCATCAACTGACCAGCAGTCGAAACACCCAGCTGAGCCTAGTCCAAACTATCCACTTTGTAAGGTACCTAAATAGCTTCCTTTCAGCTACTAAGTTTGGCGATGGCTTGTTATGCAGCAAGAGCTAACTGATACAGGAAGGAAGAGAATGGTTGTTCTTCTCAAGAATCAGCAGCGGGGTGGTTGTGCATGCCAGAGACAGCTGGGAAGGCGACCAGAACTGCTGCGACAGCGCACACCATGTAGGCCTGTGACAGCCCCTGAAGCAGTGGTCAGCAAGCCAGGCTGGGCAGGACCAGCAGCCTATGAGCAGAGGAGGAACAGGATCTTTAAAGTGGATTCTCCTGACCCTGACTGACATGAAGTTATCTGGGCTTCAGAAAGAGGACACCTACTGGGTTCCTTCCTTCAGTCAACTGAAATTCTATTTCCCACCAATGGAAAGCCCGGAAGGTGGCAGCTACAAGACACTTTTTAAGGGTTACTCAGGCCCTTGTCTTTTTCCCCATGCTTGGCATAATATGACAAACAAGAGCTCTAAGATATTATGCAGGAGAGAAGAACAGAAGGAATTGAGTGTCAAAGAAGGACAAAAAGGACCAAATAATGCAGGAAATAAAAAAGTATGATAGGAAAAAACAAATAAGAAATATGAAATATCACTCAGGGCCAATCATAAAGAACAAAAAGGAAAACATTATTATTTTCAGGTGCTTGCATGCCCATTAAACCATTTAACCTTCCTAACTCTCCTGGCGAAACTGAGGCTCACACAGGTTATATAAATTGCTCTGAGATCGCACTGCCCCAAAGTAGGGGAACCAGTATTGGAACCCAGTCTTCATCCCACTAAGACAAGACGCCTTGACATGCATAATAATAATATACAACTCTTTTTGGTGCTGACTGTGTGCCACAAACTATTCTAAAGTGTTTGACATGACTAACTTGTTTGACACTTGAACAGCGAGGCACCATGATTACCATTATCTCCATTTCACAGATGACACAGCAGACACAGAGAGGTTAAGCACCTTGACAAGGATTACTTGGCTAATAAGGGGTGAAGCAAGGTTGCAAACTCAGTCTAGCTTCAGAGTCTCTGCTCTGAGCAACTATACCATAATGCTTATCAAAATGCTACCAGTTCTGACCCATTGCTGCTGCCACTCTGAAGGCTCCCAATGGCCTGGGACAAGCTTCTGGTATTAGGACAGGCCTCCAATGAGGACCGATGACAATGTCAAGATCCGTGGAGGCAAAAACATCTACAAGGAAGTCAAGAGAAGCCTCCTGCACTTCAGACAGAAGCAAGAATTCTGATGACAAGGCCTGTCTGCGTTCTGCTCTTCCCAGACACGAGTGTACCTGGGGTCTAAACACGGGGAGCCCAGGATCTAAAGACCAGCTAAGTGCCCTGAACTGCATGGCGAAGTCCCAGGGATGGCTTCTTCTCATTTTGCTGTGTAAGCCTTTTGAAGCTGGGAGGACACTTTACTGAGAACTGTCAGAGGAAAGAATGAAGGGTTGTTTGGAGGAAGATAAGGGCAAAGACAAGAGTAGAAATACAGGTATAGAGGAGTCTTTATAAAGAGGGAGTGCTCCCCCAAGGGGGTTTGTATTACTGGCCGCACAGCTTCTATGTTCAAGTCCACGGGTCCGCAGCTGGATACCAGGTGTACCCAGCACGAGTCTGCTTCAGAACTTGATTCCCTGAAGTCTCACTGTTTAGATCTTAGATAATAATCCCACTAGAAGAAAGGATGGAAAATTTTAGAAAGTAACATTTAATCCAGAAATCTGTTTCATTTTTGAAAGTCCTTTAAAAGACAACCCATCACCTTTGTCTCCTTGTCTCCACTTTCTAATTTCCTTCTCCGTCACTAATCCATTTAAGGTACTTCCGGGCAAGACACATCAGCAGTAAGTTTAGCATGAGGATTTATTTTTAACAAATAAAAGAAGGAAAAGGTTTTGATGATGGTGGCAATGTTCATTTTTTTGTGATATGAATCCAAGTGGGGTAAGGAGATCATGGTTTTGGCAAACTAGGCAGTCTTTTTTCAATCGCTGGATCACTGGACTTCAGGGGATTTCAGCATCAAGTCATCTGCCCTCATTGGCACAGATAACAGAAGAAAAGGGATATGGAGTCTTTGATTTCTCTCCTCCAGGGTTTGAAGTGTTTCTAGAGAAAGAGCTGACACTCTTGAGAAACCTAAGGTGTGCATTTACATTTCTGAGGTGGAAGCGAAAGGTAAGGAAAGAACACAAGATTTCCAAAGGGGGAATTCCAGAAGAAGTAACCATGGAAACCATTCCAAGGTCATCAGAGTAGTGTCGCATGGAGCTGAGAGAGAGCAAGCCCCATTAGTGGTAACGAAACCATAAAGCAGAGAAGCTGAGTGAGGGAGTGCAAAGAATCGAAAATTAATAAAGCAATTTTGAATAACCAGGTAAATCGGACTCAGTAAGCAGTGAAAAGCAAGGTAGCAAAAATCATCTCTTCTGTAAATGAAAGATGCAAACATAGGTGTGCTTTTACTAGCCCTTCTTTCTGTGTGCTGTACGCCAATCATATGCATAACCCTGGGCTTTTCAAGCGTACCAGCACCAGATTTCAAGAACGTACTCATTCTCATACATATATTCATCAGATCACCCTTTCATTCAACAGCTGTTTGAAGATACCTGACACCATATTTATTCATCCATTCATTCAACATCTATTGACTACATACTATGTGTCAGATACACTACTAGTTCTAGAGATAATCACAATAAACAGGACAGATGTATGACCTGTCTTTATAGAGCTTGCTATCTAGTTTATACTGTGCTCAGCAACAGGAAGCAAAACAGCGAGTTCCCTAACCTCAAGGAACCCACAATTTCCCTAGCAAAAAAAAAAAAAAAAAAAATACAGGCACAATAAGAATTAAATACTTATACAAGAGTTATATCAGAATTCCAAGCAAGAATACAAGCAATGTCACAAGCAATATCCTTCCTCTTTCCCATTTTATCACTGTCCAACCTCATTCCAAACCTTGTCCCCAGCTGTTTAATACATTGCAAAGTTCCTCTGTGAGGAGAATCCATAATGAGGTGAAAATCTTGAAGTAAATCTACCCAAATGCCTGTCTAAATCTCAGTCAGCCCTTAACCCTTATCTCTGAGGACAAATGTTTATAGGTGACTTTCCGAGTCTGCCTGATGGAGTGGTGGGGTCAGAAGAACTCTATTTTGAGTCTAGCAACTTTGAGGGCCCCACAAATGGCTTACGCACTTTGAAACATGCCCCTGAGCCAGCTCTCCTCCTTTAGGAACGACAAAGGCAGCGCCATTCTCACCTTTGGAGTTGAGCCAATACTGGTCAGCTCTACAAAATTCAGAAAACCTTAAATTTCACAAGACCAGGAAAAGGTATGGGGCATGGATCTTACAGTGCTGACCACATGAAAATGGGCCCAGGTAGCAGGCAGCCTTGCCTCCTTCTTGATACCGGGCCCTGAGTATGCCCCCTTCCCTATTGGGGTGACAGAAGGTCATGAATTCAACACTTGGGAAGACTACTGTGCTTTCTTCAAGAAAGTAGCCACTGGGTTTTTGAAGTAAGACTTGTTTGAATTTGGGGCTATGTAATTCTGAAGGTGGGCTGGTGGGGAAATATGTGTGATGGGGAAGGAGAGTATTGTTATTTGGGAAGATAATATTTCCATGGAGTGTGTTTCCTTTCTATTTTGTCCCTAGGTTACTCACCACTGGCAGAGAAATGGAACTTAGTGAACAAAACAAAGCTCTGCCATGATCATGGAGGATCATGGATCCAAAGATGGTTATCCTTGAAGAAAGTGGGGTTGGAGAGCAAGTCCCAAGAATGAGTGACTGACTATTCTCAGGCACAACTTGGTAGTCTTGATGAAGAGACCATGCAGACTCTGGTTCACTACAATTTCCTTGTCCTGAGGCAGAGGTCAGAATTTGCAGTTGGCTACTTTCATCATGGTTTTTGGTTTTGTTTTCTATTGTGCTTGGTAGAGGTAGGCTTATAACATGATACCTGGCCTCATCCTTACCACTCCAAAACTGAATACCTTAAAACAACCATCACTGTTAGCTTATAATTCTGGAGGTCAGCAATTTGGCCTGGAATCAGTTAGGCAGAATGTTTGGACTTGGGCACATAACTGAAGTCAGCTAGAGGGCTGTCTGCAGTCCGGTGGGTCTGGGTTGGCTTCACTCACATGTCTGCCAGTTGGTGCTGGCTGCTGGTTGGCACAACGTGGGTAACTGGCACACACATCTTCAACAGGCCAGCCCAAGTCAATGCATGTGATCAAGAAAGGCCAAGCCCGGGGCAGAAGCATTTCTTAAGCCTCTGCTTCTATGAGGTTTTCGAATATCCCACCAGTCAAAGCAAGACACATGATCAAGTCCATATTCAAGTTATAGAGAAATAGTTTCCACATCTTGATGGAAAATGTTTCAAAGGCATATTGCAAAGGAGATGCGCATGCAGAGAGGGTAGAAGTTCTCATGACTGTTTTCTGCAAACAAACTACTACAGTCCTGCTGCCCTTTGAGCTCACAGCTCATGCAAGAACTCCGCCATCTGGCTGGCTGCGTTCAAGTCCATGTTTCATGCTTTTCCTGTGTAAAATGAACTAGTTTGGAGGAAACAAAGGAAAAGATGCGACATGTTTAAAGTTGCCAGAGGGTACTGTTTCAATTACATTTCCATATCTCTAGACAAAAACAAAATCATACACACACATGTATATTTGATATATATGTACACACACAATTATGTATATGCACATAAATACTGTGTTCTTTTGGTAACTATACATGCTAGTATGGTCTGGGCACCTTTTTTTTCTCAGCAATGTTGATCATGTCAGTCAAATAAATAAATAGTTCTGATCTTGATTTATTCATTTGATAGAATAGAAAATTTTGACATCAATTTGTAAACTAATTCACGTATTTCCCGATAACACACACAGAAACATACACACGCATGTGCTATCATTAAATTTTCTTTTTAAATTATTTCTAATTATTGGTATTTATTATCTCTTTTGTTCACAATGCTACTTTCATTTGAATATTGACATTGCATCTCAATCTACATTTCACAGCACACCCTCCACCTGAGTTCCAGTGTCCTTCACCACCATCTTTTACCTCTTTCCTTCCCTCCCCCTCCCATGCCCCTGGCAGCCATCATCTTGTGTCCTGTGAGTTTTTGCTAGGATTTATCTTTTTGTTTCATTTCATTACATTCCACATGAGTGAAACTAAATATTATTCAGAAGTGATAAGATTTACTTTCATTTTCTTACTTTTATGACAGTATCTATTGATCTACTCTTAACATTTTGTGTAAGGAGAACATGCTAGAGATTACAAAGACAATGGTGATGTATATGGGAGAAGTATTACATTGTCTGTGCAGGTAGGAAAACTATGGGTAATACATATTTTTTAAAATATAGTCAACCTAGAGGGACATGATAAGATAATGATTGAATATCTATTTCGACTGTTTAATCAAAGTTATCATGAAAAGCAAACAAAGGAATTATAAAAATCCTGCATCAAAGTTTGGTCAGAATATCAGAAACCACTCTTGGTATTCCAAAAAGAAAAAAAATTAAACAGAAAGCTAAATACTTACACCACCATTGGAAGGGCTCTGGAATGAAGGTCAGGAAAAGCTAGCCCTAACTTATCAGAAATCCAAAAGTTGCAGGAATTGTAGGAAGTGACCATTAATGATCCCAGCTGCCTGTGACCACTTGTAAGAAAATGCCTAGAAGCTGGAAGCTCCCAGCAAAGGCCACACACCTTCCGGTTGCTTTTCTTCATCACTTCTGCTTTTCTTCTGCTGGTCAAGGCATGGAGGGATGGATTCTCTCATTGGAGGGCTCTATCTTGGAAGCTTGCTAGCAAGGGTTTCTAGAATATGTAGTTCTTGAGCTTCAAGTCCCTCAGTAGAGAGGAGATAACATGAAGCAGTGGGGATGAAGACTTGTCAAAATAAAACAACCCAGCACAGATTCCCACTCCCCTTAACTTTACAGCATCCGCTATTCCTCAGACTCTGATCCTATATTACACAAATACAATTTAACAACATGCAATCGATCTATACATACCAGTGGGTGCTCCTTTTTCCTAACCTGGATTTAATGATGTAGCCATATGACAATCAAGTCTATAAATTGTTCATTTTCATGGCAATATTATTTATTTTCTGTAATATAGTTAAGCACCCTTGAGGTCTTATGCAAGCAATATTTTGTCTTCTGTTAAGAAAATAGTTACTCTATACAAATAGCTACTTTTTCCCTTTTTGAGTTAATTTCTTAAATATTATTCCCCAAATGAGTTAACAGGTCAACATGCATAACCAGTTTCTTTAAAGTTATTATCTTGCTAAATCTAAGGTGGAATAGTAAATTGTACTAATAAACATTATGCAGTGTAATCCTACACCATATGGCATTCATCAATCTGTTACTAGCTTTTGTTTTCCTTTGGGCATATAAGAGATTAAAAAGTACATCTTCAAACTAAGATATCTGACTTCAAAACAATTGAACTCACAAGGAGCTATAGATATATGCATGTATATATGTGTACAGATATATATATATATATATGTTGTTGTTGTTGTTGTTTTATCACCATTCTTCCCTGAGTCTTACAATCCCACTCATAGGATTTTTGGTTAATCCCTCCAAAAAAGCACACCTGGCAAACTTTTGATAACCCCTGTCCTTCCATAATTTATCCAGTGTAACCTCATGGTGAACTCCCTATCACAGAATGGGAAGGGTCTCTGGACAGCATAGGCCATATCTCAGGGGTACTGAGATGTCCTGGGAGTCAGTCCACACATCAGAATGGTTGTCTGTCTAAAACTGGGTCAGTCCTGTCTGCTCTGAGACTTCTGGAGGGAGTGACTAGGTCACCACACATCTCAACTTCTTCATGGAGCTCTCCCCTTCAACTCATCATCTTCAAGAATGCTGTAGATTGCTCTCTCCCAGTTTCTCAGAAAGTCAAGACTGTGGTCACAATTTAAAGTAGGCTTCAAGGTCACCTCCTCTAAGAGGTTGCTCTGGTTTCCCAAATAAGAGGGATCTCACTGCAGAACATTTGTACTAGTTTTTGCATAACTCTCATTTTCCCCTCATTTGTGAAGCAATCCATGCTCATTATAGAAAAGTTGATAAATATGAAAAGATTAAAGAAAAAAATCACTCAATCCCACAACACACAGACATAATTATTGTTAACATTTTCCTGAGTCATTCCTTTAGCCTTTTCTGTGATTTTTGAAAAACAAAACATAACCACATACCATGGATACAGGTTTTTTACATAACATTTTATCACAAGCATATTTTCATGTCATTAATTTTTGATGTCTCATTTTAACTGGAACATTAATTCCATTGTGTAGATGTACTATAATTAACTAATTCTCAGTTGTTCAATATTTGGGTTGTTTCCAGTTTTACGCTATTATACATAATGCTGTGATAAACACCCTTAATAATACATCTTTGTCTAAATGTCTATCTTCTTAAGAAAGGTTCCTAGAAGTGGGAGTATTGTGGTGCATTAAACAATGCTTTTATTTAATAATTAGAGAAAATTAAGGATCCTCTCCCAAGAATAATTCAATCAGACATACAACCATCCTTTTGCATACACTTTAAGGAAGTTCACCTGAAGTTCACATGGGGATTTCCTAGGGATTCAAGGATCCTTAGCTTAAACATATGTGAATTACCAGGTCAAGACATGTAAAAATAATTAAGAATATTGATCAATATTTCCTTTTCCCCAGAAACATCTATCTGTTCCACTCTTATGTTATAGATACTACTTTTTACCTTTTACTATTATTTATAGCTTATCCCCTCTGCTAGGCTGTAAGCTCTTTTAGGGAAGAGTCATGTCTTATTTGTGTCTGTATTTTCCACAGAACCAAGAAAAGCGCCTAAGTTAAAGGGTCAATGAATCAACTGATCAAAGTCATCAGGTCCAAGACAAAGAAAGTTTCAAGTTTAATCATCTGGAAAGTGGTTTGGAGTCTGCTTCATACCCATGATGAATGGCACCAAGAGATGATCACTGGGGTTCTCACCCAAACTGGTAAGCCGAATGGGGGCATGCCGGATCTGCACTACAACTAGCTATCAATTACTGGTCAATAAAGTATTTCTAAGAACCACAATGACCTATTAACTTTGATTAAAATTATATATACGATGTTTTACCAACCACCAGTTACCTCCTTGCATAATGTATATTTCCCAAACAATGTGGCAGGAAACATCTATCTTGTGGCCGGCAGACACCCTTAGTGGTCTTTCCAACAGCCACCCCACTTCTCTGTGAGAAGAGATTCTAATTTGGTTTGGGTTGGCAATGTGCCCAGGCTTAAAGAATGACTATGATAAATGAGAAACCAATCAAGAAATCTCCCTCCCCTTTTCCAGGTAGACTTACCTCATCTAACATTTGCTCAGTTAACAACTTTTTGTCATAATGGCTCTTGAAAAGTTGTTGCATTTATGGAACAATGACTCCATTTTTCCCAATATATTGACTTTTTCACCTCTAAACACACTAAACAAATATGTTATAAGAAGTTATATGACATTTCAGTTTCAGGCTAAGTCATGCTCACCAATTTGACTCGATATGCATTTACTAGTTAGAGCATATCATATGGAACAAATTTGAATTGAGCATCATGTTTGAATGAGCCCAAAATGTTCTGCTTTGCATATGGACACCAAGTGAGAAGGATGGAGAATTGTTATCTATATTTCTTTAGTCTTTGTATGTGGGCGTAATTTCAAATGTTTCAAAGCACTCTCACATTTATCTTCTATTTTGTCCAAAAGGTGATTTCTAGGTTCTACTTTTATAGAGTTAGAGTACAAAATAACTATGAACTCCCTCTACAAAGCTGGAAAATCAGTGAAACAGATGACATAGAGAAAAAAATTCACCTTACAAGGAATGACTCCCTCACCCTCCCCTCCATCATCCTTATCAAGTCCACTTTTATGACATTTTAAGTAAAAACTCTTATTATTTGCTTTCAAATTGCTCTTAATTTTGATATAAACTTACTTTTTATTGTTTGCTTGATATATTTTCTTATCTATAAAAAGTATTTGGTGGCCTAGCAGTTTTGTCCACCCAGTGTAGTCTACCTATATCCCAAGGTCCCTGGTTCAAGACTGGGGGCTGAAAGGAAAAACCAAGATGAACAACTAAATAAAATAAAGATGCTTATTCCTCCTCCCTCTTCTTGCCTACCTGTCTCTGCTCACCTTCATTCCTGCCTGTACCTTTCCTTTAGAAGAAATTATTTGGGTATCTTGGAATGAAACAGAACATCTTATAATTTTCACACTAAAATTAATTAAATTTAAAAAATGGAGCTTTCCACTTTATGGCACAGCCTTCAACAATGAATTAAAGTCATTAAGTGAGTGATTGGTATCCTTGCTTCTCAGCCACCTTACAGTCAGGGACAGAGAGGAGAGTCAGCTCTGGTCAAAGAAAAGTAAAGTCTTCCTGGGAGCTTTTGGGAAAGATGCTTCTCCCCATTATAAAGACAACACCTATGAAAACACGTTTTAAAACTGGGTTTCATAGGTATGACAACCTTCAGGTGAACTTGAGAGAGAAAAGGACACAATGTCAACCCAGTGACCTAACCTGATAAAGTTGAAGAAAGGATTGTAGAACCTCTGCCCTCAGTCTTCTTGTTACATCAAGTTATTCTTTAGAGCAGTGTTAGGTTTTCTATTACGTGCAACCCAAATTTTCCTAATTGATTCCACACTCTCCCCTCAGTCACTAAAAGACAGATTAAAGAATAGTAATGATGCGCTTCCCTTTCTGTGGTGATTTTCAGTGTCTAAATGCACTCATGCTCTCATGGAAGGTGTCATTGTCCCCTGATCTCCTGGCTTTCAGCAACTGTTCCCACAAGTCTTGGTGTCTCTCCTATTATCTCTTCTCTCATTGCTTTCTTGAGTCCTAGTTCTGGCTTAATTTGTACGTAGAATTCAGTTCTCTCCTTTGGTTTCTACTGAGAACGATTCACCAAAGACATGGGTGTGAAGCTTACTTTACTTAAAATTTGTTTTAAGTAATCAATCAAATTAAACAACTTAAAATTGACTCAGACACTTATAATATTTAGGCCACTCCTCTGTGTTGTCTAGCCATGCTACTTGTCTTCTAAAACTCCCTGTTTATCCATCTGGGGATCATCTCAAGGTCTCCCAAAAGTCCCATTCCCTGCATAATATTATATAGTCTCCTAACTCTCTGCATCTCTACCTAGGGGGGCAGCTACATCTGCAGATCACTATTCTATATTTGGTTACAAAATGGGCCAAATATTCCACTAGCAGGGGTTTTAAACTAGCTGTCCTTGTCTTCTCCTTCACACCACAGTCTCTGTGATGAAAGGCAGTAGAGATTTGGTTCTTCACTGCTATGAATTATAAGGTAGAAGTGGAGAGTCGATTTGGATTTTCAATAGCATTTTTTCTCAGTTTCAAAATATCAGGGTTGGGAAGGACATCATAGTAGTGTGTTGGAAAGAGCATTGAACTGGAACTTGGAGATCTAGATTTCAATCTGAGTTCCACTGTTCACAAACATCTCAAGATCCCAAAGTGCTCAGATGGGGGAGCTGTGAGAGAGGACTTCACTAAAGAATATCTATGGTCCCATTCCACTATAGCAGATTCTAAAGGAGTAATCTGAGGCCTGAGAACTCAGGTGACATAATATTTAATTTGCCATGTGTAATCACGCTCCTTTCTATTTTTTACTTCTAAGTCTTGATTTATCAAAGTTAATTCTACACTTGATATTTTGCTCAGGTGCTCTATTTCCTTCCCTTGCTCACAAAGTTACACAGATCTTAATACTGAGGCTACAGGGAGAAGGAGGAAATTTAAGGTCATGAAATATAAACCATGTGAATAGACATACTTATGGAGCAAATGTGTATACAGAGTTGTTCATTGCCACTTTGTAAAATCACCAGAGTGGAATCATTCTAAATGTCCATCAGTTGAGGACTGGTTTACCAAATTATGCTATATTCTTAACATGGAATACCAGGTAACCACTCAAAAGGATTAGGCAGATATTCATGTACTGACATGAAAAGCGCTCCAAGAGAGAGACATAGATGGATGGATAGATGAATGGATGGATGATGGATGGAAGGATGAAATTATACACACACACATAGGTTACAGAGAGAGACGGAGTTTTGGTGTTCAATAATATATGTACTACGCTGCCATTGATAAAAATATATATTTGCTTTTCTACAGAGTATCTTTGAAGGATGCATATGCAAATATAACAGTGGTTGCCTTTTAGGATGAGAAAGAAGGATCTGGGAGAAGAGAAGGACAGAGTAAAATGAGCTGTGTCCATTACTAGTGGTTTTTAATTGCCCTCATTCTTTCTAACCTAAACTGATAACAGTCCTCCATGCCCTATCAGAACCTAGAGAAGAGTGTGTGACCTAAATTTGTGATAATGAGTGGTGTCCTGCTCCATAACCCTGTCTGGGCCCCGCCCTCCCCACAGTCACTCACTTTTGAGCTCTGACTTTTGAGCTGATCAGAAAAGAGCTTGCTCCTCCTTGGGACCAGCAGCCATCACTGGGCAGCTACTGCTGGACATTTCTGACTTTTCCTGGCCATGGGAGAAAGAACACTGGTACTGAAGTCAGACAGCTGTTTGGGACTTCAATTTCAGTTGGGGCACTTGGCAATAGCACTGCCCTGAACAATCCTGTACACAACTCTTCCACCTGTGCATATACTCTGTTAAGTGCAGAAGTGAAAATGTTGGTGGATTGGCCCAAATGTATAAGTTCACCATCTGTCAATCATATGACAACACACCCTGCCCACCTCCAAATTACCACAAGTCCTCCTTCACTGTCCATTGGAACCAACACTCCTTCCCCGATGGTGACCTCAGGTCTGTTGTCAGCGTCCAAGGGTTGGTTTTTGTTTAGTCTGTTTCTTTGCTGTGTTTCTTTGTATTCCACATAGGAGTGATATTTGTCTGATATTTGATACCTGATATTTGTCTTTTTTCTTATGACTTATTTAATTTAACATAATCCCCTCTAGTCCCATTCATTTTGTCATAAATGACAGGATTTCATCTCATCCAAGGGCTGTATAGTATTCCACTGTGTGTATCTACCACATTTTTATCCATTCATCTGCTGTTGGGCACTTGGGTAGCTTCAAATTCTTGACTATTATAAACAATGCTGCAATAAATATGGCGGAACAGCTATCTTTGCAAATGAGTGTTTTTGTATTTTTTGTGTGTGTAAATACCCAGAAGTGGGATGACAGGATCATATGGGATTTCCATTCTCAATTTTCTGAGGAATCACCATTCTCCATTCCATAATGGTTGCACCAATTTACGCTCCTATCAACAATGTAAAAGGGTTCCCTTTTCTCTGCATCCTTACCTGGCTTCGTTCTAAAGCACCAAACTATTTATAAAATATACACAAATACAGAGTTTCATTTCCATTCATTACTTCTGTTTTTTGCCTTCAGTTGCAGCAACTGCTATGGGCCCATTTTCCAAAAAGAAAAGGCATTAGCAGGGAGCTGGTTCAAGATGATTTATCATAGCCAGATTGAGAGCTCAAACTTCTGGTGTTTATCTCTCCCACAGCAAAGCCATCTTCTTCCATAAAAAAAGGGCTTTTCACTTTTGTCTACACAAAGAACTTCTCTTAAACATTTTTTTGCATAGAAGAAGAAAATTCCCAAGAGCACACAACAGAACAACAACCTCTCAGGAATGTGAGAATTTAAGAGCTATTGGGGTTCAAAAGGGGCACACTTTGATGACTCAGACAGATATTCTGTTTGATCATGAAGCAGGACCTGGGGGCGATACATGGGTAAGTACTGCTAATACCTATGGGTACGATGAATCTATACCAGGAAGACATTTCTGGGCTGGTCCTGTAATCCATCAGCAGATGTCGATTGAGTGCCAGTGCATACGTAGTGCTGCACTTCTCTGACTCCTTTGGATCTTGAGAAAAAAAAAAGGATGATCAAGAGCTCAGCCTGGGGTCAGAGGTACCAGAGGACTGAACTCCAAAATCAGAAACTGGTCCCATCCAGTTCAGTTTCCTGTGGTTTAGCTTTGGTTAAGTAATTTTCTTCTAGTATAACTCAGTTTCTTTATCTCAAAAATGGATAACAAAACACATGGGTCTAAGCAGACCTATACTTTTAAGGAATTTACTGGATAATGTCACTATAGCCAACAGACATTTTTTTGTCTTCCTCTAGCTCGACTTCATAAAAGTTTTAAATATTATAGCCCACTCATGATTTTTAAAAATCTTCACATCTCTTGGTTTCAATGAGACAATACTCTCCTGGCTTTCTTCCTCCTCTTAGGAGCCCTCTGTCCTCTGAATGGGTTCCTCCTCCTCCACCAAGCTATTAGATTTGGGGCTCTCTCAATTCTTGGCCCTTTATCATGTCCCTTTCCCAGTCTGTTAAAACAATCTAATCCCTACCCCAGACATTTATAGGAAGAGGGCTAACACATTTCTTCTCTACGCTCAACCTTTCTTCTGAGCTCCAGATCTAGTCTTTGTGGTTGATTCAAGGATTCTACAAAACAAGCAATTCCAAACCAGACTCGTGAGTATTGAAAGGCAGCTTAGCCTCCGTTCATGATCTGTTCCTTGTCTCAATGAGTTGCACCGTCATTCACCTAGAATAAGTAGGACTGAATGCTTCACTCCTTTCTCTCATGGAAGCCTCGTGACTAGGCATTACCAACTCCTTTTGCATTCCCTTATACGTCTTTCTCCCATTCTTCCATTGCTCTCCATATCCAGTGAGTACAAGCTATCATCATTGCTGACCTCAATTACTAGCTCCTCCAGTTCATCCTCCATAGCTTGCAGAATTACCTTCTCAAAGTGTAAATATAAGCATGCCAACTCCCTTTCTTTAAACCTATCATGTTTTCCATGGTTTCAGCAACCAAGCCAAAATTATTTGATATGATGTAAAATATCCTATATGATTTAGTCTATCTCTCTAGCCTCTTCATGGCCGAAACTCTCTCTAGCTTCTCAACTCCAGTCACACTTACTTGACTTCAGACCCTTCTTTTGAAATTTTCTGTCCACTCCCAAGGCTATTGCACATGCTGTTCCTTCCACCTAGAATGTTCTCGTGATAATAAACTATCAATTTACCCCCAAACAAATCTATATCCTATGCCCAGAATCCATGAATGTTACCTTATATGGCAAAATGGACTCTGCAGATGTGACTAAAGTTAATACCATGAGATAGGAGATAATCCTGGATTACCTGGGTGGGCCTACTGTTATCCCAGGTGTCCTTGTGAGGAAAAGAGGAAGGCAGAACAGAGAAGATGTGATAATGAAAGCAGAGGTCAGAGATGAGACAGATTTGAAAATACTATCCTGCTGACTTTGAGGATGAAGGAAGGACTCACGAGTCAAGGAATGTAAGTAACCTCTGGAAGCTGGAAAAGACAAGGAAATGGATTCTCCCCCAGAGCCTCTAGAATACCAACCTAACAACACCTGAATTTTAGGACTTCTAACCTCCAAAATAAGAGAATACATTTGTGTTGTTTTAAGTTTGTGATAATCTGTTACAGCAGATATTAGCTACCTACTCAGGGAAGCCTTTTCAACATTCGGACTCAGACAGATCTCTCTAGAATATGCCTTTCTAAATTAAGCACATATTCTTTCCAGCTGTGTCACAGTTGTGTGATTGCTGTACCCCAGCTAAAAGCCCCACACGGGTTTAACCTTACGTTTACCATCTATGTCTGCCTATTAGGCTATCATCAGCACCTAGCACACTGCCGACTATATAATATCCCTTAATAATAAGTGTTTTGTGAAAGAAATAATTTAATAAAGCTCTAAAAATGGTTCTTTTTCATAAAATGAGCTTCCCCAAAATAAAAAGAAGTGTCAGTTCTGAATGTATCAAAATGCATCAGAACTAGTCTCCAACAACCAACTGTCCTTGGGAAAATTCTCAAATACTCCATTATTTCTTCTGAAAATGAGAGCATTCTTTTTGAAACTCTGGCTATCACATCATCCTTCAGAACAAATTCGGACACAAGTTAACATAAAGAAATCATATTGTAAGGACCTTTGCCATTTACAAATGAACATCACATCACATACAGTATTTGAGTGACTCCTTAAAACGGCTCAATGAAGTAGGCGCAACTGAATTTCTTATGGTGCTTTTATGGAAGGAAACTGATGCTCATAGGAATTAAGTGAATTGCCCAGTGAGCCACAGAGCAAGAAACAAGGCTTCATCTCAAACTTTGTACTGTAAACACAGCATGACTCCCTTTACATTGACCCCCATACCAAGTTATCTCCAGCAGAGTTAGCAGGTTTCTCCATCCCAGTGTTGAGGCTACTCATCTCTGTCAAGTAACTCTGAATGAACTGGTTAAAGCCATCCTGTATTAAGGGTATTGTGAGTCATTTTGTAATGCCTCAACTCTATGTTTTATAAATAAGTGCTTGATTTGATGTCTTGGGAAAACAGAGATTTTGAAGGAGATGAAAGAATTGGAAATAATTTCAATTATTTCCAGTTGAGGGGGAGAGAGACAAAAACCATTAGATGAAGAAAAGACAGAGTACAGAAAGGCAGAATATTGGGAAGTTTATTGATATAGTATGGGAATCCCCAAGAATAAGGACAGAAGCCATATTAGAATGACAGTAAGGGCGATCTAAAATCTTAGAGGAAAAAGGGTGAATGACACAGAGTTGGTAGATGACTACAACCAGAAGGAGTGGTGGGTCCAGTGACCTGACATTCAAAGATGGGGATATGGGTGTTATTAGTGAGGAAAAAGAATGATCTGGTAAACTAGAAATAAATAGCAAGGAAAAGTACATATCCCACCCTCCAGTCCAGGAATATGAGGAACATGGAAGAGAAAACAGTCATTACCTCAGTAATTGGCAGAAAAAAACTGTGTCCTCAAAAGAATCAGGTTTCATGTAGACCAAAAAGATAAAGGGAAAATTCGGAGAAGATATTTTGGATAGAGGGAAATTTGTCTATGACCTACAATAATTCCAGAGGGTTCAGTAGAAAAGTTTAAGGAGCTTGAAAAATGTAGACAAAAAATTCAAAAAAAAGTGTGTGTAAGCTAGTCTCCAATGATTCTCCAAGTCCTACCTTCTCTGTGTACTCATCAAGAAATGGAAAGCCCACTTCCTCTCCCCTTGAATCGGTGTTGTCCCTTGCCCAACAGAGTTCTCCTTTCCTTAGACGATTCCTTTCAGGACTCCGCCACCATGCTGTGGGAAGTCCAGGTCATTATGGAGAGGGGGTAATGTAACCCAGGAATTCTGGTCAACTACCCACTGGAGCTTTCTGACAAAAGTCCCAATCAATTGCTAGCCCTGTGAGCAGACCATGTTGACTATTCTAGTCCAGCCAAACCTTCAGATGACTGCCACCACAGCTGACAACATGAACAGAAGAATCATCCAGCTTAGTCTATTCAATACCTTGAACATGTGAAACACTGAAACGATCGGTGTGTTAAGCCATTACGTTTTTAGTGGTTTGGACACAGTAGGTAAAACAGGGAAGCATGATGTCATCTGAAGACTAGGGTAGATACAGGAGGGATGACCAAGGAACTTCAGTTGTTTTTGTGTGTGTGTGCCTGCACATGTGCATGCGTGACTGACGTCACCAGGGATAAATATGAGCTAAGCTTTCCCCATCCCGCCGCGAGCAACTGGAAGAATAGAAATGCCTGGGGAATTCCCTACCATTTCTGCACTGAGTCACATAATGACTTCTTTTCTACTTCAGGACAGTCTCTGCTACTGAGACATGTACAGGTGCAAGACACAGAGCTCCAACCCTAGATTGGAAGAGGAAGTCTCCAGGGGAGCTGTGGCTTCAAGCTGAATCATAAAAATTATTTCTATGTTAGAGGTGCCTTCCTCTAAAACCATGACCCAGACCCTTAGAATTCGGACTCTGCCTCATCTTGCATGTATGAGTCCTTTCCCACTAGGACAGCCTTTGAGTGTTCAGGTTAATAGAAAAGAAGCTTGAAGGTGCAAATGAACTGAGTAACCATGACAACAAAGAAGGGAAGAAAACAAAACAAACCAATTATACTTTGCAGATTTCTTCCTGAACCTATGAGGTGAGAGAGAACAAGGCTGTCAGCAATAATGCCTAATGGCCAATGACAAATGCAGAATGAGAGAGATACTTGTGGGGACATCTGTGGTAGGGCAAGAAGCTAGGCTTTTTCTAGTCACTGTGCTGTGCTCATATTCACAATGAAGGAATGTTTGAGGGGAGGGAGAGACACAGAGAGAGTTAATGAGCACCTATATAGCAATGATTTTGGAATAAAGTACATTATATTTCTCTTAATTATCTTCAGTGCAGACCTTCCTGGATTTTACTCTAATAGCATCTTAGACATAACTCCACTGAAACTCTTAACTTGTCAAACTCCAACAGGCAGGGACTAGAGCAGTCTTTGTCCAGTTGTGACTGCACTTGAATCACCTGGGATTCATTAAAACGCAGGTTCTAATTCAGTAGGTCCCAGGGTGGCCAAGATTCTGCATTTTAGACAAGTTCCTCCAAGAACTGCACCTTGAAAAGTGAAAGTGGGAGATTAAGAGTGTGGTTTCTTCACCAGGACCAGCTGGGTTCAAATCCTGCCTCTGTGAATTAGCTATGCAACCTTTGAAAAGGTACCAGACATTTCTACACTGCATTTGTAAAATGGGATGACAAAAAGAGCAAAGAACAGGGCCTCCCTCTAAATGCTCGTGGGCGATCTAAATGAGTTTATGCATTTAAAACACTGAAGCAGTGACTAGCATGAGTAAATACTCAATAAATATGAACTATTCTTTTGTCTTACCCACTAATGAAACATTCTGTACGTACTCTGAACAATGGACTATGTACTTTATCCTGATCATAGATATTAATCCTCACCACCCTGTGAGGAAATTAGGCCCACTTTAGCAAGAAAAACCAAAGAGTGGTAAGGTCACAAAGCTAGTTGAAAGGAGAATTTGAAGGCAAGCTGTCTGATTCAGAACCTACAGCATCTAGGCCATCACAAGATAAGAAGCTCGAAATATTCATGACTTCTTCTTGGGGAAGCTAGCAGAAAACCGCCAGATACCAGGTGCTCAAAAATGTGTTGAGTGAATTACCTAATAAGTATTTTGCCCTGAATCTAGAGGCAAGTGAGCTAAAGTTCAAAAGAATGTTGAAACATGCTCAATTATCCCACAAATGGGAGAATCGGGATGAAACCCAGATGCCTTGTACATAAAGGCAAGGGACTAGTCTCATCGCAGAACTAATCTTGACTTAATCCACGAGATGAAAGTGAATCTAGAAGACAGACTAACCGGAGAGCAAGCACTTAAAAACTACCAAAGTCACCGAGGGCGACTTGACTTGTTTTGAGGACATGAGGCCACTGGAAAGCTAAAATCAGTACATTTGCTCACACGAACAGTACATTTGCCAAAGTTTCCCCCTCTGCTGGAACTTGTAAAGGGTATCAAAGCCATGAAGCCATGCTTCCTTGCACCTTCGGCATAAGAAATTAACAGCAGCTTCTTTAATGATCTTGCATAACTTCTGGAGGGTGTCTTAGTTTGAACTTGCCTCGGAATTCAGTGCAAGTTGTTTACTTGGGAGGTTTCAGGAACACAAACAGGGGAGTAGAAATGTTTTCAGAGAATAGACCCTACACTTAGTAAATGAACACACCATCTACCCACATGGATCACGGGACAATTAATCCCATGGGGCAGCTCTGAGACAAGGTATAAAACCCAACCAGCAAGAGTCATTGTCTGAGAGCTGCTTGGGAGGGCAGGGAGGCAGGGGGGAGGGGGGATTAATTCCTTGGCGCTTCAAACCAGTCATTTACAGGGGCAGAGTGGCCCCTAGTGTTCCAGAAAATGTCATCCACAACAGGAATGTAGGCGCTGTTCTTGGGAAGTTTGTGGCGTACTCTGAAATGGTGGAGTTCAAGGGACATGACAGAGATGCCACAGAGTTTGCCAAAAAGCGGGCTCTACTGCTGCTTCCCACCAAGAGGGAAAGTATGGGGGAAAATGACCTCTTTTCCAGCTGGGGTTGGGAGGAAAGCAAGATCGATCCAGTACAGCATAGGCATTGCACAGTCGTTCCCAAAGAGTGAGATGCTGGAGACAGTGGACCACATATTGGGTAGAGTAGTGATAACCCCGAAGCCAGGTCAACAGATTCCTGACTTCAGTTGTAAGGACAGAAATAAGAGGCCCCATTCTTGGAGGCTGGCTAGTGGTCAGAGAAGACTCAGAGGTGGCGTCCTGTGTGTGTTATTAGATTTGTTCTTAATCCCAGAAGGGAAGAATACATATATTTCTGGAAATATCAGTGTTTTCCAGAACCAGTGAGCTCATGGAAACCATAATCTTTGCCATGTGCTCGCACAGCCACAGTTATGCTAATTAAACCTGGGGCTCTGGTGAGCATGGAGAAATCAGACTTGACTCTGGCTAGCGGGGGGCCGGGCAGCCTGCAGAGGCTGAAGCGGCTGTTTTGCATTCAAGGCTTAGGATGGACAGACGATGAATGGATGGATGGACAGACGGACAGGACCGGTTGACCCTGGTCTTCCCCTTACTACTGACACTGGGACCTCGGAAGCTATCCTGCAGACTGTGGAGCAGCGGGCAGCACGATGTCCCTTCACTGCTGATCTGCGCTGCCATCAGCAATGATGGGGAAGTCATGCAAGCAGAGTTTTAACACCAGTTTGGCCTCTCGAAGACTTTAGATGCTGTCGCTACTTTTATTCAGTTTCTTGAACACAGCCGCTCTGAAGCCGCTGTGCAGTTACAGTAACGGGGGCCCCAAGGAGCCACAGCAGACAGTATTGGCATTTGGAGCACGGCTTCTAAAAGTGGAGTGAAAATACTGAATATGCTTCCAATTGCTATAAATATTCCTTCCAAAGATACCTCAAGGAGTCTCGGCAGGGATTTACTCTGCATGGCTATGCAACCCTATCTCTTTCTGTCCCCTTCTCCTTCCTGCCATCCCTGGTTCTCCAGCTAGAAAACAGAGTGGGTTTGTGTATATTTGCATAACAGCAGTTTTCTACATGAAAATAAATCTTGAAGAGATTGCTCCATTGTATATATGTGTGGGTATACATGTCACATACACGGATTTATTTTTCTAAGAACAAATGTCTTAATGTTTCTTCTCCTTAAGAAAAATTACCAACGGCCAGATTCTCCAATTCCATGTGGAACTTTGTAATAACAGAGAAAATATATGTAAAAAGCCACAAAGAAATGAAATATAGTAAGGAGTCAGATTTTTGTTTCAAATAGCCCTGAAGTTCCAAAGACTTCCTGAGGCAAGGAGAAGGTATCCTTGGAATGGTTTTCTCCTCTACAGAAGGTGACTAGTCTTTAGGACAGCAGACAGCAATTAAGTAACCCAGGCCCATTCCTGCCCTGCAACAAAGATACCATGGGGGGAGGCTCTAAGTCATATAGACATGGGCTGAGATACTACCTTAGTCATCCACTGGTTGGGCAATTCCAGTTCTTTCTTCTGAGATTCTGTCTACATCTAGAAAAGGTACAAGCTGTCTTATGCAGTAGCAGGTACAAATGTGTCTAGCATTTAGAAATGACCCAATAAATGGTAGTTAATGCCATTCTTACAGGAACCAGACATTTATTAAACGTCCACAATACGTTCATCATGTGACAAATAATTCCTGTCACATACTTTGTGCCATGTATCGTCTGTGACAATACAAATATTAACCTAGAGGGAGCACCCTGGTGACTTAACAGTTAAGTTCACCAGATGCAGTCCATTCCAGGGACATGGGTTCGCAGCCTGGAGCTGGCAGGAGCAACCAGGGTGATGAACTAAAGAAAATAAATAACAAGCTTCTTTGTCCTCTCCCTGCCTGCCTATTTCTGCTTGCTGTCATTCCTGTTGCAACTGTCCTTTAAAAAATTTTTACACACACACACACACACATACACACACACATGCCTTTGAGGTCATTGCCTTTGAGGAAAGCATAGTAAAAAGTAGTTGATAATTAACAAGGGTCCAGGGAAAAGGTTAGTGCTGAGACAAAGAGTTCGGAATCTTCCTCACAATAAAGAGGTTGCTTCAAGTCATGAGAATATCAAGGAGGACCATTCAGAAACACCTCAAAAATATTCAAGAGAGAGGCATGCCGCTGTGGCTCTGGCCACTGAGATGCTGGTATGGGGACCACGGAAAGCCCAAGGACTTGGGTTCTCAGTCAGGTCTTATGTGGTGTGAAATACAGACTAAGATACAATGTCAATATCCTAAAATGAATATAACATGGTGAAGAAAAGAAAAAGAAATAACAAGTATTACTATTAAAAAATGTCCAAAGGAAACATCTTTAAGAACACCTATCTTAAAATGTTGGGTATAGAAAGAAAAGTCAGAAAAGGAACAGACAGAGAAGTAGGAGGAGAACTGACGGCTTTCACGTCATAGTAGCCAAGGGAAAAGAGAGAGTTTCAAGAAGGAAAACGCAATCAACATTGACTAATGCTGCAGAGAGAATCAAGGTGGTGTGAATGAAGACATGGCCATGAGATTTGATTTCATGATGACACCATTACTGGGTCAATAGAGTCAAGAGGGAAGAAGCCATATTTCAAAGGATTAAGAAGAGGGTGGGAACTGAAGATGTAATGGAAGCAGGTATAGACAGAATTTTGAGTAATGAAATAATAAATGGAGAACAAGAGCCCATAAATTATTTTGGGAGGTAGCAGGATCCCAGGAGGACTCTTCAAATGATGGGGAGACATTAACAAGCTTGTGATCTGAGAGTAAAGGTCCAGTGGGAAGGGTGAGAAGGGAGACAGAATAAAAATCTAGAGCAGCTTAAAATAGAGGATGGTTGATCATGAGGATGTATGGAGCAAGTGGGCCAGGAACATTCATTTTTGAAAGAGATGGAAAAGGAAAAGTATGTTTATGACCCCAGGAAAATGAGGAGGTGAAGGGAAAATAGATTGAAGCATATTTAATGACCTCTTGTCTCCTACTAAGAAAGTAAAAGACATGTGAGGCAGATTATATGTTCCAAAATTGGTCTTCATAATATTTCCAGTTCTACATGCTATTCCAGAACCTTGCTACTGCTCCATTATGAGGTACAGTCTAGTTTCCCTCTCCTTAAATCTGGGTGACCCTTTGTAACTGCCTCAGCAAATAGAATGGAGCAAAATTGATATGTGACTTCCAAGACTAGATTAGAAAGGCAATACATATTCTACCTGGCTCTCTCTTGGGATGCTCGTCCTTGAAATGAGTCACCCTATTGTGAGGAAGCCCAAGCTCTGCAGAGAGGTCATGCATAGGGGTTCTGGCCAGCAACCTCAGCAAAGGTCCCAGACACGTTAGTGAAGTAGCCTACAGATAATTTAAGCCCCATGATGTCAGTCACTACCAGTCTCTGAGGCCTCATTGTGTAATAGAGATAAACCATTTCTGCTGTGCCCTGTCCGAATTCCTGACCCACAGAATCCAAGAGCATAATACTGGCTGCTTTATGTCACTGAAATTTGGGGGAATTTATTCTGCAGCAATAGATGACCACAACAATCATGCTGGGAAGTGGGAAAGCATCCTTAGAGCTGTGGGGAACTCATATGGTATCTTTCAGACATGAGAGCCTTTCCGCAGAGTGGAGCTTATCTGAGGAGCATGTTGCACATAACTTTAGGGGAAATTGGCGCTGTGTGTCAACATTCTTGAGCCAAGCTCAGAGTGCAGAAACAGTGGACAGTCATATCAGGCAGAGTGCAGGAGAGAAGCCCTCTGTGTCCTCAGCATCTCCAACTCCTCCCAGAAGTATCCTCTCTAACCAGAATCCTAGAACTGCCATACTTCTGCCAATCTACACCTTCCTGCTAATTCTATATTTTAGGAATGTCAGCAGTACTAAGCACCCAGTCACCCAAACAGGAAATTGAGGTGTATCTCTTCCTCTGAAACAGAACCGCTATTCTTCATTCCCACATGCCATTGCTTCAGTGAAGACCTCAAGTATCTCATGCTTGCACTACAGTACAGATGATCTTCCCTTAGTCTTCTAAGCTGCTATAATGAAGATATCACAGACTGGGGGGCTGATAAAGAATAGAAACTTATCTCTCACAACCTTAGAAGCTGATCAGTCAAGATAAAGGTGCTGGCAGATTCAGTGTCTGCTGAGGCCTACTTTCTGGTTCATAGATGGCTGTCATCTTGTTATGTCCTCATATTACAGAAGTGGTGAGGGAAGTCTCGGGGCCTCTTTTAGAAGGGCACTAATCCCATTTGTGAGGGAGCCACACTCATGACCTAATCAGCCCCTAAAGGCTCTCTTAATACCATCACATTGTGGGTTAAGTTTCAACATATGCATTTTGAGGAAACACAAATAATCATCTATAACAGCTGTTCTGTAAAAGTGGCCATGATTATTTCCTCTCTGTATTTATAGCCTTTGCAATGTGACTGCAATGTCTCCCATTTAGAGATGAAATCTATTTCCCTTCCCTTGAATCTGAGCTTTCTTAGGGACCACTTTGCTGAAGAGAATGAAGCAGAAGTGACGCTGTACTGATTCTCCACCTAGGCCTCAGGACACCTTATGCGTGTCTACTCGCTCTTGGAGCCCTGCCTAGCTGCCACATGAACAAGCCCAGGCCAGCCTGCTGGAAACTGAGAGACCAAATGGAGCAGAAACAAGCCATCACATCGGATACAATACTAGACCAGACTGTCCTCAAGCAACAGCGTCTCTAACTGCAGATGCATGTGTGAGCCCAGCTGAGACCAGAAGAAGCACAGAGCCAATTATCAATACACAGAATCATGAGCTAAATAAATGGTTGCTGTTTTAAGTCACTGTTGTTGTTTTTTAAGTTTTGAGGTAGTTTGTTATGCGGCAAAAACTAGCTGATAGATAGAACGATGACTTTATAAATAATCTCCCTGTCTACAAGCTCACCAACTTCCCCTCACAACCACCGCTAATACAGCAGCCATTCTACCAGACCCACTGAAACTCAAGTCTGAATTTGGCGCTTCCCTACTGAAGGTCTATCAGTGACTTCCTAGCAGCCATAGGATAAGTTCAACCTTCTTAGACTTATAAACAATTAGGTGCTTTTCAAAATTTAGTCCCAACTTCATTTCCCAGAATTCCTGACCTCCTAACCCTCCCCATCTTTCAACTTACTACCTACTATCTTGAGTTCTATGCTATATTTTTCCAGGCTTTTTTCTGACTGCCTTTTTTACTAAAACTATCCCTCCTCCTTCTCCATCTTGTGCTCCCAGAGCTTACTACAGTTTCTGGCTTATAATAGGTGTTCAGTACATGTTGAAATGAATAACGCAATTACATTCCAAGGGAATACTATGATTTAATTATACTTACTATATAAGAAGTATTTACTATGTAGTGAAATACTGTGCAAATGACATTTATATGCATTAATCTCATATGATCGGCAGAGCAAACCTATTAAGTATATATTATCACTATCCTCCTCCTCATAATCATCCCCATTTTTCAGATGAAAAAACTTAGACTTAAAGGAGTAAGGTAACTTATCGAAAGCTACTCTGATAAAAATGAAAGCTATAGCTGGCAATGGAAGAGCTGGGAAACCCAATACTGCTTTCTTGTACCAGCCCCAGCTCTACCAATAACTATGCACCTGGCCCTGTTTTCCTTACCCACTCTTCCTGATCTTTTCAATCTTGAACTTGTAATTAAAGACTTAGAACTGCTGGACCAAACTGCTAGTTAGGTCCTATTGATCTTCTTACACTTAAGAGGTATTTTACAAAAAGAAATTGAGAACAAATATACATGCATATCGAGGATCCGAATTTTAGGCATTGAGCTAGTAAAGAATCTCCCCATAAATCTAAAATCTTTATCTGGAATACATTCTTCTCTTAAAATTAATAAACTATCATTAATGGGCCAAATCTGGTCCATGTCTGTTTTTGTAAATCCCTGAAGCTAAGAATGGTTTTCACATGTTTAAGAGTCAGAGGAAGAGGAGGAGGTGGAGCAGAAAGGGGTGGGGGGGCAACAAAGGTCTGTATGTAACCTACAAAGCTTGAAATATTATCTGGTTTTTTGAAGAAGTCTGTCAACCCCTATATTAGACCATTCTGTCACTCATATTGTCCCCTGACTATGTTTGGGTTCCCCTATAAGCAGACTCAGGAAAGGATTTAAATGCAGGTCACTAATTTAAATCATGAGCCTCTAAAATACCAAGAGTGGAGTGGGGGAATTGAAACACAAAAGGGATGAGACGGCAGCTAATAAAATACACATTTGCAAAGAAGTTATCACTGTGGGCAACTAGAGCTTGGACCCATGGAGGAACTATGGAAGACAGTGTAAAACACATACCTCAGTTACCCCACCAGAGGAATGTGAGAGCTGGGGTATTTATCCACCAACTCCCATGAGTCATGGGCTAAGGGTTACTCCCTGGAAGGGTCTTAATTCCTCAACACTTCTGGCCTTCCCAGAACAGAGGCGGAGCAGGCTCCAATTGCCAGAGAAACCCTTCAGACAAAGAGTTGCAGGTGCTGGTGGTTGGATGCCAGGCACATGCAGAAACAGTAAATGCTGGGGCGTTCCAGGTGGGGCATCAACAGCACTTGCCACAACTCCTTTGCCCAGTCTTCTTTGAAAGAATTACACTTTTAAGAAAAGTTTGCCAGCGTCAACATAGAAAACTTAAACTGGTATGTACAGAAATATAATGTTACTTCTTGATCTTAAGCTCCTAGAGCTATTATCTCTATTAACGGTGCTAAGAATAGACCGCTCAGTTTCTGCCTGCCTTAATTGCTTTTTTATTGGAGTTACTTAGCTTTTGGAGTTTTATATCCCTATCAAGGATTCTTCCCCCTCTTTTTCTCCCAATATGGTGACTGGGTGCATTTTTATAGTTGGAGGGAGATGGGCTGGTCCTCCCGGTGGTCTTCTAGGGTTGGCTGGACCCACGCGGTCATTTGGCATTCTGCCCTGGTCTCCATGCAGTTTTGTTTTTTTTTTTAGCACTGTGCTGGCACCTCCTGCTATTGAGTGTGGTCCTTGCCATTGCCTTCCTTCCAAGGTCCCCAAATTCTGCAGCTGCTTTGGCCTCAGGCTTTGAGTGAATATATATGCCCACTCATGCACAAGTTGGGGGTCCAAGAAATCTCTCCTGTCTTCTGAAGTAGACAACACTATGAGACTGCAGTTGCTTCCCTCTCCCTCATCAAGGAGAGTGGAACACAGTGCTATTGCAAGTTTCGCTGAGATGCTTGTATTCATTCAGGCTATGCCTGGTAAGGGGTCGCTTACACTTACGCTGTCGAGTCCATGTGTGAGTTTCCACCACTCCTCACTTCTGCTGCAAGCCCTATTTGGGGAGCATGAAGGGTGGGAGATGGGGGCATTTGCTTCTCCCTTTCCCTGTATCCAGCTTGACTTCCCAGAAACATGTTTCCTCTCCTGTGTGCAGAAGCTTCCCTTACTCGCGCTCTCTTCATTGCTCCTCTTCTATGCTTTCCCCATGGCCAGCTCTCTAAGCTTTGGCTACCATTTTATAACCCAACTTTGGGAGTCCTGAGAAAACCCTTCTCTTTCCATTGTTAGTCTGACTCTCAACACTACTGTCCCAGTAAGAGTTTTTTTTTTTTTTAATGTAGCTGGAATTTAAAGCTAAGCATTGATTAACTTGTCCTATGCTGTCCCTCCCTCCTCCGGGAGAGTAAGCCTCCACCTTATGGCATAATCTTCATGCCAGAAGAACAGAAAGTGTTGCTTTTTTTCCCTTTTTATTAAAAAAAACTACCTACCAAATAAGGGGAAAACACATATGGATGATATTTTAAAACATTATCCTATTATCTAAGCTAAGTTGAAGAATAAAGTCATGGGAAGTTGTGAATATTGGTTTCTACTAATTACAGCCACTTAAAGAAAATGAAAAATGGTTTGCCAATAATTAAAATATTGAGCTCATTTTTTATTGCATTTTGCATAAATTGGAATTCAAGTTAATTATTGTTATCCAGAGGGGAATTTTCAAGCCAGGAGAAATCTTTAATGTTGTCTCAAATATACCATGTACAACATTTTAAAAAGTGTTTTCCCAGGATAGAAGCAGCACAATTATGAATTTAGAAGATAAAATTTTCATCATCAATCATCATCTGATAGATCTAGAACACCCACAAAAAGTCACATTTGTGTTTATGACAATTTGATTTCCCACTGCATACATGCCCTTACAATTTGAGGCTGAATCTCTTAAAACTTGGAACACAGAGTTGGAGAAAGATGAGCTTTGTGTGTTGTGTGTGGATGAGATCTGAATGAGCTGGAGCTTCTGTTGGGCTATTTGAACAGAGCCAGAAAAGGCCTCCATCCCTAACTGCCTTCCCCAAACAGGAGCCAGCTGCTGAACATTTCACGACTAGCGAGATTTTCCTCTAACATGAGAGTTGCCCTAACCAGCAATCCTCTTAAAATGCTTTCATTATCTTCCCCGGATATCTAATGAGTACTTTCTATCAGTCACTATTCTAGAACACAAAGATGATTGGGGATAAGGGGTGGGCACAGACAGCAGCAAATTTTGCAGCAAGTTCATTCATTCATTCTTCACCTTAGCAATACCTGAGCATAACTTAGTTTGTCCAGAGGATTTTCTGCCTTCTAAGCTTTGGTTACTATTTTATAAGACCCAACTTGGAGAATCCTGAGAAAAACCCTTCTCTTTCCATTGTTAGTCTGACTCTCAACACTACTGTCCCAGAGAATTAGGTTTAATGAGAACCTGGGAATCTGAAGAAAAGCAGGAAGAAGAGAAAAGAAGATAGAAGTAGGAAGGAAGATAGAGAAGCCGCTAGAAACTATCATTTTCCCTTGATTTGAGTTGTCATCTTTTCCTCCCTCACACTCACACACATTTAATATTTCTCAAGTCAGGATTTATCTTGTAATCTATAAATAGACAATGTATTTCATCTTTAATGAGGCATTCTACTTAATGAGGTAATGTATTTCTTCTTCTTAAGTTACTAAATTGAGCTTATTATTAAACAGTGCTTCTTCTAATCCTTGGCATTAGCTAGACATCAGTAGTATTTTTAATTGAAATTTGTATTGTGATAATTGTAGATTGACAGGAAATCGTAGGATGCAGTACAGAGAGACTCTGGGAACTCTATCCAGTTTCTGGCAATACTGACATTTTACAAAACCATAGTAACTGTCACAACCAGGACATTACCACTGACACAATCTGCCAATCATATTGGAGTTTCCAGTTTTATTAGTACGTGTGCGTGTGTGTGTGTGTGTGTGTGTGTGTGTGTACTACTATGCAATTGTATCACATGTAGTCACCACCACACTTAGGAACTGCTTAGGTACTAGGCAGTTTCAGTAGAACAAAATTCCTTCACAGTACCCTTTATAAATAAGCCCACATGCCTCTTACCTTTGACCTCATCCCTGGTCTCTGGCAACCCCAGATCTGTTCTCCATTTCTAAAATGGATCATCCAGGATGTAGCCTTTCAGCATTCTTTTTCATACAGCAGAGTCCTCTGCAGAATCATCTGGGTTTTGTGTGTATCAACAACACTTTCCTCCCTTCTACTACTGAGGCGTTTCCCAGGAGAGGAACATACCATGGTTTGTTTCACCACTCATCACCTGAAGGACACTGACTGTTCCTAGCTTTTTGCTATCAGATCAGCCATATTTGCTGAGCATCTCCTATATATATGAAGCATGTTGATATCTGTTGCCCCAGCGCACAATGACCAAAAATAAAATCCTGGTGAGATAAATAGTAATATCTGAGTTTTAGTAATGGAGTCTCTATAATGGCAATTAACACGCCAAGGTCACACAACTGGGATGGGCAAGCGTCAGAATTCACACTCAGATCTCCAATTCCAAAGGCCCTGAACAACACTATAGTGGATTTGCTGGGTTTTCCCTTGGGTCAGCATGGGCCTGAGGACCAGAGCGAGCCAGCAGGAGCCCAGAGTGACAGCACTTGGGTCTATTTGTGCAGTCCCAGTTTTCTCCTTGCTTTTCCCACCAGGACTCAGGAAAGGTCCCAGAAACCGACCAGTGAAACACCTGGCAGCTCACCTGCTTGATGGGTTTCTGTGTCGAGGAGCTAAGCTTAGAGGGTCACAACACACCACATAAGAAGGCGAAGGCGAGATTTGGTCTCCCTTATCTTGACAGACATTCGATTCTTTCTTGTGCTCTTTTCCCACTTTCTTTTCCAATTGACAAACATATCAGGGGAGTGGCAGCTCAACTGACACATTGTCATTCTGAAAACAAATGACGAGAAATGCCATGCCAACTCACAGAGTTCCAGAAAATGCTTCAGGGCTGCCCACCTGCCCGGGGGCAGGACACACTCTGGCAGCCATAACTCAAGCGCGGTCTCCTGAAGGAATACACATGCCTGTCAAAGAGCCAGCTCTCTGAGGGGGCGCCGTCAGCAAAATAGGCTCACAGAAGCTACTCCTTTTGGACCCACTCTTCCAAAGAAAGTGCTTCTCCCACCAGCTCACTACCTACCCACCACCGACAACTGTCACCTGCATGCCACACTCTGAAACGAATCAGAAATCATGGCAACAGCAAAGGGGCATGTCTTCATTTCAAGAGGGAACTTGAAGGAACCCCCAATGAGAAACCACCACACACCCACCACAAGGGCTAAAACAGAAAACATGGACAATAGCAGTGTTGCCAGGGCGCAACAGGAGCACGCATTCACTGCTGACAGGAACATAAAATGGCGCAATGCTTTGCAACACTGTCTGGAAATGTCTATGGAAGTTTAACATATACATCTCCTGTAACTCAACAATCAGACTTCTGCGCGTACACTCAAGAGACATGAATGCATATTTCCACCAAAATGTATATGTACAAAATTGTTCATAGCAGATTTATTCATAATAGCCCCAAACTGTAAAAGCCCCAGTGTTCCTCAACAGGACAATGGCTAAATAATGGTTGACTAGTCATGCAATAGAATACAACACAGCAAAAAATTATCACTGATACATACATCATGGATAACCCTTACAGAAGCCAAACTCAAGAGTATATACTGTGTGATGCCATTCATATGAAGTTCAAGAACAGGCAAAGTGAATCTAGGGTGACAGAAGTCAGAATAGTGGTTAGCTCTGGAAGAAATGGGAGAGCTTACTGACTGAGAGCTTACCGAGGAAGCATCTAGGGTGCTGGGAATGATGCTATGCCTTGACCTGGGTAGTATTTACTTGAACACATAATAGGTAAAAATTCATCAAGCAAACTTAAGATTTGTACACTTTATGCCCTTTGCTGTGGACATGCTATCAAAACATTTAAAGTTTAAAAATATACAAGAGAGAGTTGCTCCCCCATTCACCTCAGGGGGACACTGGACCAGGCCACCTTTCTTTCCTGTCCCCCCCCTCCTCATCTATGGGTCTGGGGACACCAAGACATGCTACAGAGTCATGAGTGCTCTACCCGGTGGGTTATGG
>RJWH01004537.1:95000-103767 GCA_004363575.1 Solenodon paradoxus | reverse complement strand
CGCCGGGGCGCCGAGTGACGCCGCCGCCGCCGCCGCCGCCGCCGCCGCCGCCGAGGATCCAG
This sequence comes from Solenodon paradoxus, assembly GCA_004363575.1. Lineage (NCBI taxonomy): Eukaryota > Metazoa > Chordata > Mammalia > Eulipotyphla > Solenodontidae > Solenodon > Solenodon paradoxus. The sequence goes on along the minus strand of RJWH01004537.1, from coordinate 103,705 downwards.
GCGCCCGCGGCCCTCCGCGCCGGAGCGCATGAGACGCCCGCCCGAGCGGCCCGGGCGAGACAAAGGCGCCGGCCGAGCCCTGCCCGCGGCCGCTCGCTCCGGGAGGGGCACCGGGCGGCGGCGGCGGCGGCGGGGGGGCGCGGGGCGCGGGGCGCGGGCGGCGGCGCAGACGCTATAAAGGGGCGAGCTGGGCGCGCGGGCGGAGACGGCGCCGCGCGGACGCCGCCAAAGTTTGCTGCCTGCGCCGCAGCCGGGCCGGAGCAGCGCGGCGCCGGAGGAGCGCGGGGCGCCCGGCCGCGATGTGAGGCGGCGCGGGCAGCGCGCGCCCAGGTCCGCCGGCGCCGGCCGCCCCTCCTCGCCTCGCGCGGCCGCTAATTGCGAGCGCGGCCTCATTTGCATAGGCCGCCGGAGTCCGCTGGAGGCCGGCCAATCGGCGCGGCCCTCCGCTAATGGCCATGCATTATTCACCAGCCTAATTGCTCAGCCCCATGCGCGGCCCGCGCAGCCGCCGCCGCCGCCCCGCGCCCCGCGCCCGCCCGGCCGCCCCGCGCTGTCCCCGCCGGCCACCCCGCTGATGCCGCTGCCCCTGCGCCTGCCCCGCGCGGAGCCCGCGCGCAGCTAGCAGCATGTCTCGGCGCAAGCAGGCCAAGCCCCAGCATCTCAAATCGGACGAGGAGCTGCCTCCGCCGGACGGGGCTCCCGAGCACGGTGAGGACCGCGGACCTCGGGGTGGCCGGGGGTCTGGGGAGCCCCGCGCGGGCGGGGAGTGCGGGTGGCGGCCGCGCGGCGCGCGCCGCAGGCAGGGACAGAGAGTCCCCGGGTGCCGCGAGCCAGTGTGCTGCGGGACGCCCAGCCCCGCAGGCCCGCCGGGGTGACCCGAGTTCTCCGCCGGAGCGGGCGGCCGGGAGAGTTTCGGGCGAAGTAAACTTGGCTCAGCGGCTCGGAGTTGGAGAGCGGCGCGCGGAGGCGCCGCGGCTCGGGCACAGCTCGGAGCCGGCGCGGCCGGGCAGACGCCGGCAGGCGGAGAGGGGGTGGAGTGGTCCGTGCCGCCGCCTCCGCACCGCCCCCCAGGCTCTCCGCAGCCGGGCCCTGGGCGGACCTCGGCGACCGTGCGACCCCCTGGGGGACGCGTCGGGGCTCACCTCCTGCTGGACGCGGCGGGGAGGCCGCCGCCCGGGCAGCTTTGTTCGGCGCCCCGTGCGGTGTGGCCCGGGGTCGGGCCGCCTCCCTCGCCGGCCGGCCCCCGCCCGGATGACCTGCGGTCGCTGGGTGTGACCCGAGGGCCGCAGAGCCCGCGAGGTCGCCGCGCGCGGGCTGACGGCGCCCAGGCCGCCCCGAGGCGCGGAGGAAGTCGGTGTCGCCGGGCCTTCCCTAATGGCCGCCTTGGGAATTAACCCGGGCGGGCTCGTCCGCGGCGCAGAGGACTGGTCTGCACGCGGGGCGCCGCGCGCTCGGGACTTCCCGCGGGCCTTGCCTTCCCCGCCGCCCGCGCGCAGTGGCAGCCGCCCCTGTCCAGCGGCCGAGGGGCTCGCGGGCCGCGCCGGCCTCCGGGCCCCGGGCCGAGCCCGCCGCGTCCAGACCGCCGGCGCCCGCGGGGTCAGGGCCCGAGGCCGAGGGCGGCCCGGCGCGCGGCGCGGACACTGGCCGCCGACCGGGTGAGGAGCCCGGCGTGCGCGGTGTGGGGCGGACACGATCGTTTTACGGAGGGTTCGACTGCCTGAGAGATCAAAGTTTCAGAGTTTGTGCGCCGTGCTGCGAAGTTTGCCGGCAGGTAGGACGGCCGCGCCGGAGGGGACGGAGGAGACGTGCGGCGGCGCCCGAGCGTACGCGCGAGACGGCAGGAGTCGGTCGCTGGGGTCTTTTTGTTGCGGAGAGGTGAGGGCGTCCCGGCGGCGCAGCCCGGTCACCCAGATCAGAAAGGAGATATGCTAAAAAGAAACGCTTGCATATGGTGGGCAGATTAAGGACAAAGAATCTTTTTGTCATGGAAATGGATTTTTTTTGTTTTGTTTACTTCATCACATAGAATTTCTCACACTTGGTTTGTTTTGTATCGCCCTCAATGACTACATGATCAAATGAATGGATTTATTTCTGCCGAATGAGAAAGACAGTCTTCCCTTCAAAAGAACTACATTGCATCCCAGTGAGGAATTTTAAAGCTTTATTATTGTGGCTCCTGAATAGCTTAAAATCGGCTTTCACAGCCGCCCCCAAATGCAACAATGTAAATACTTCTCAGCTTTGTAGGGTCGTTATCAAAATGTGCAATGTCTCCTTTTATTAAAGCATATTTTAATTAATAGAGCAAAACCCCTTGCATTTCACAATTAACCAGCCGAAGACACTGCCATTCATTTTTAGTTTCCCTTCGTAAATGTCAGCGTGCTGAACTGCTGTAAACACGCTGGGAGAGCCTGCCGCTGAAAAACTAGGAGGAATAAATTATTTCCAACTTCTCTTTTGAATTCCTCTCGCGGTTCCTGAATTTCGCGATGAGACGCGTTGAGGGGTTTTGCCCAGAGCAGGATTAAAGTTTGTGTCCGGCTTTTGCTCCTGGTCCCTCGGAGCTGCGCGGCACAGAGATGCTGCAGCAGGGCCAAAGCAGCTGTCTGAGGCCGAGCTCGCCTCGGTGGCTTCAGGGAGAGTTTAGGCAAAGCGTCTTTAAAAAATAGTTCTTTCTGATTTAATTATTCCAAAGCTGATTGTTCATGGAGCATGAAGGATGCTCTGTTCTCTCAAGGAACGGCCATGTGTGTGCCACTCAGTCCTGCTGGTTGTCACTAGTGAGATAACTCAGTAAAAAAAAAAAAAAAAACCAAAAAACTAAAGGTAAATGGTTTTGAAAACTAAATTACTCCAACATGAATCAGATTTTCGAAATTTTATTTCTGTTAAATGCAATGGAAGTAAACAGACCATGCTTGAAGTTGTAAGGAAGTTAAGTTAGTTTACAGTGTTTTGGAAATGAAGTAAATCATTCCTTTGTAGTCTCTGGGTGTGACATACTAATAAAGCAGTGGATGGCTGCAGTAAACTGAAGGTATTGATGATGACATGAAAACAAATACAGGCACAATTTTTTGCATATTCTGGGGGGGGGGGGGGACCCACACGGCTGCATTCATTTGCAGCAAAAGACCAAAGATTATGCTTGTTTCTCAGGCTTTAGTTTTCAGGCAAGCAATGAAAAGATAACTATCCCAAAATGACTGGAGTGCCAGCCAAACCTTGTCACTGCAGGAATGAAAGGTGATGATTCAGAATAAGAAAAGGGGATCATGTTTTGTGTAAAGTTCTAAAGTTATCCTATTGTAAAAAATTATTTTAAGGATGACTGAGATTACCTTCCTAAAGGAGCTACCTTTTAAAATTGCAGATTATTTAATTGCTGTTTCTGAACATTTAGAAATGAGTGGATATAGCTTTAGGGTTCAGTTAAGTATATACCACACCAACAATGAAATCCTTTGAGCCAACTGATTATTTTTGTTCTAAGAAAAAATTAATTAAAACTTCCCAGGGCAGAATGACACACACCCTTCTCCCGGCAACTTTGAAAGGTGCAGCGCTGTTGTTTTCTCTGATAGACAACTTGTTTATTGTCGTTAGAAAGAAAATATGTATTTAAGGCAGAACAGGAGGACGTGGGCATTTAAAACAATTTACCATCCTGTATTTTGTTTGTTCGCACTAATTGCTTCAAAGTGTGTTTTTATTTTCTGCCTACTTACAGTCATATGGCTATCTTAAAAACCTCTTAAATGTGGTGAGCATGTGATTTAAGAATTTACCAGTGGTATTCACAGGCTCTGTTTAAATTAAGGGAAGAAGGCCACCAGCCCTCAGTGAAGAGACCTTTTTTCTTTCATCTGTCTCTGCATGGCTCGCCCCAGCACACACTCCACATTTACAATTCAACATTCCAGAAGGGAACAATGCAGAAGCCACTTTCTAACATTCGCAGGCAGATTATTTTCTCTGAAACATGAAAGGTAAAAAGTAAGTGACCAGCGGGGGAATGAAAAGAAGAATTTGCAAACATTTTATTTAAAACTATAACGTTAAAAAAAAAAAAAAAAAAGAAAAGAAAGAAAGAAAGAAAAAGAAAAACTTAACCTCTTTCAAAATGCAGGATTTGGTGGTTGACAAAAAAAGCCTGCCCGTGAGTTTCCACCTCACAGAAAATGCTGATTATGTAGCAATTCGGGGGCTTTCAAGACATTTTAAACTTCCACCACACATGCAAAACCCAAATTGGCAGGTCTCTTCAGAGCCAGAGACAGAAGGAGGTCTGAACCAGCAGCAGGAGTGACTTAGCAGGCTGCTTATTTTTTGTGTGCAAGATGATGGTAAAAGCAGGCAGAAGTGTGTCCGACTTCATTTTCCACTGAAGTCTCAGCATCCGTCTCGAGGTGGCTCTGTGGACGTTCTCTCTTCAGGAGGCCAGCAAAGGTGCGGCCAGTTTCTGTTCCCTGCTGCACAGCAGCTGGGATGTAGTCATGGCAAAGCCTTTTATTCAAGTCAAATGAAATGAAAATCTTCTTAACTGCTAACAGAATGATGCATCATCTTTTAATGCTGCAAAATGGAGTAAAAGGAGGATTGTGGTTGAGTCCTATTTATAACAGGAAGGCTTTTTGTTGTTATGTGAGTTTTTGTCTTTCTACATGGTTTCCTGACTTGTGGCCAGAAGGAGCTCAGAGGCAGCTCGGGGTCTCCTTCCTGAGCAGAGGGGGTCTGCTTGGGGAGCAGCAGTGAGGACATGCTGAGTGCCAGTCATTTCCATAGAACCCACTCGAAATTCTTAGGAATCCAGTGTTCGAACATGACTTTAGATGAAGTCTCACACATAGATGACATGTTTAACTCTGCCCTTAGATTTTCTTGTCATTTCAGCACATTTGGGATTTAAGATGCAGTTAACTGTGATTTCCAGGCAAAACAAGCGTGCTGCCGAGCACATAGCACGTTAGTGGGAATAACGGAATAAGGCGGCGGCTGCCGTGCTCGAGATGGAGCCCACGGCTCTGGTCAGTGCAGGGAAGGGCTCTGTAGCCAGACGCTGTCCACCAGAGACCTGGGTGGCCTGGCCAGTGGCCGCCAATTAGTTATGATCCCCGTGCAGATGCTGATCCCCACCCCCCCCACCTCTGGCCAACAGGGCAGCGGCCTTTTTGTCTGGTGTCTGAGAAGGTGGGTGCTCGCTGGGGTGGGGCCCATGCTCTCCCTGAAGGTGGGGGTCAGAAGCCCCATGATGGGCTTGCTGATTTAAGCTTTGCCTGCCCTGCCTGCCAGGCAGCCGCTCCATGTCAAGCTCATCGCGCAGTTAGTGCGTCTGTGCTGCTGACCTTGGCAGCAGGACATCGCTGTGGCCCGTCAACCCCGAGCCAGGCAGAGGTGCACTGGCTGCAGGTGCCCAGCGTGGCGTGAGCGTCCTTCCCCCACCAGGCCGGGCCTGGGCGTCACCCCTCCATGGCCGGGTAGCTGGAGGCAGGTCTGTGCTGGGGAGCGCCGCCTCCAGGCTGCTCTCGCGTGTGGGTGAACTGCCCGCAGAAGTGCAGCAGCACAGTGACGTGAGCCCCGAAACCATGGCACCCCCACCCCGTGACGCTGCCTCGTGATCACAGCTGCTGGAGCCCGGCCGTGGCCAGCAAGGCTGGTGTCTCCTTGTCCAGAGGGCCTCCTCGCCTCGCTGTTTGCACAGTGGCTTCCAGGAACATAGACATGCCATGTAATTGCACACGTCCGTCCCGGAGGCTGAGTCCTCTGAGTCTCAATGCAAAGTTACCCGGCAGGCTGGCCCTCGGCCCTCCCGGGATCCAGGGCCCTTGGCTGGCCCCCTGCCTTGCCCAGCCCTGCTGGTCTTCCTTAGCAGGGATGCCGCAGGCCGAGCCTGGCCCGGAGGCCGCAGTGGCCCTGGGAGGCGCTGTGCTACCTGGAGAGGCCAGCACAGTGCTCCTTACCCGACGGGGTGGCCGGGCGTGAACCCCCAAGTGTGTGTTGGGGCCGCTTTCCATCTGCGTGTGTCCGGAAAGGAAAGTGCTCCCTCCGGGCGTCAGCACGCAGATTAGAAACTGCAGATATTTTCAACAGAAGCCATTTGGTGACTTTGCCACAGGTGGTCGTTACTTAACAAATTTGAGAAGTGGGCCGCCGAGCAGAGCGAGCAGCGGCCAGCGCGCGCCGCGCACCGCGGAGCGAGAGCGCCCCCCACCGCCGCCGCGCCGGCCCGCGGAAGGACGCGGGTCTCCGGCGCCTCTGGAATCTCGTCTACATTGTTAAACACAGTAGGAGTCTCTATTTGTCTCCTCCTGTTTCACAGCTTGGGCTCAGTATGTGATAATTCATCTTTCTTTATGGGATTCAAAGCTATCATAAGGAGTTAAAAAGAATTAATTTGCAAGAAAAGAAGTGTCTTTCCCAATTTAGGAAAACTTGGAAAATGCTTTCAGATTTTTAAGGGGTGGTAAAGGCCCAGGAGGAAAGGTAGGCTGTCCTCGCCTCGGGATGCACGTGGCTTTCTAAAGTTCCTGATGGCTGGGGAAGTCGCGTCCCTTTCCCATCCCGAGCAGTCCTGCTTCTCCTGTCGTTATTTCTGGGGCCGAAAAACATGCTGCAGTGTGGCCTGCGAAGGTGGGCTTTGGAGGCTGGGCTACAAAATCATGAAACTCTGCTTCCTGCTAATCTGTAATTGGTTCATTTATTTACAGGGGACACTGTTCCCCAAGAGAAAGTAACCGAGTCTTGCTAAGAAAGGGTTTGAATTTTTAAAGAACACAGTGTCACAGAGTCTCTGAAATGCACTCCACAGTGCCCTGGTCTGCTGCAGGGAGCGCCCCTGTCCTCTGCCTTCTCCTGCTTGGGGCCGTCTGCGGCCTCAGACGTGACACCCCCAGCCGTCATAGTGTGTGACAGCAGTGAGCTGAAGGCACAGCAAACAGGTTCAGGTGTTGGCTTTTCAGGGGCCATCCATTCACACTGAGCCCCTCCCAATAGGAACGTTTTTACTAAGCATTTTGTTTCTCAGTTAAGAAGTCGAAAGTGTTTTTAGGACTATCATTGAAGCCATCCTTCTCTAAGAGATTTTTACCAAAAGCCCGGGGGCCCCGTTTCCCTCTCTGTGGATGGAGGGACACAAGCCGTGGCAGATTCAGAAACCCCAAAACCTCACGTCTAAAGATTAAGCAAGTGTGGGGACAGAGGTGACCCGACTCTACATCTCCCCTGGTAAACCGAAGTCGCCCTGTGTCTCCATCTCTGCTGTTTTCACTCCTGCTGACCTGACTGCCTTCAGGAGGCCGGTCTGCCTGGGTGCAGAGCCTGACGGGCAGGCAGCAGGGCTGCTACCTGGCTGATGTGATTGGCAAAGCAGGGCTCCTCCCGCACACGTAACCCACACGCTGCTCTCGGGCCGCCGCGGGTGTGCTCACGGGCGGCCTGTCCACAGTCTTGTTAACCAGAGAAGTCGTGCCCGTGCTCTTGCTGAGAGGCCGGCCTGCGTCCCCTGTGCTGTCCCCAGCCCCGTGCTGTCCCCGAGCAGTGTGCAGAAAACAAGTGTCTTTCGCATGCATGAGAATGTTTTCATGGCTTGGTTTTCAGTCCCCTCCCTTAGGAAAGAAAGGTTGTCCGGTGGCATTGGGAATATTTTTCTCAAACTGCTTGTGCCATTAGGGCTCAAAGACATAGCTTCCCCATCAGAGAAACGTGAAGTCCTGTGAACTCATGGGAGTAAAAACTGCTGCTTTTAGAACACAGGGACCAGTTATAATATGAATTTAATTTAAAGGTGTTTGACTGCATTTGAATTCCTAACGTGATGTTGACTTAACAGGAGGCAGCATGAAGGGGTGTTGCAAGTCAGAGGACGGAACTGTGAGCTGCATTTAGATTTTCCCACAGGGCTTTCTCCTTATCGGAAGCATGTTTTAAAAGAGCAGTCGTGCCAAGTTAGCGCATATTCTGTGTCACGCGATACATTTGATCACCGTAAGAGAAGAGCCGTCACAGCAAGTTGGGACGACTTTCTTTCTCTCGCTCTCCTCCGAGGACATGAGTCCGTCTGTCAGAGTCCATCTCTCCCGGCGACTTGAATGTCTTGCTCCTCAGGAGCCACGACCCCAGGCCACCCTGCATGTGCTGGGCGTTCCTGCCAGGCAGAGCCAGCGCTGTGCAGAACTGTTTCATGACCTTCCTAGAACATGCCCCAACATTCAGCACCATATGCGCAGCCCAGCTTTCATTTGTCCTCCTTGTATATAAGGCTCTGCTGTGAAGTTGGTGCTCGTCTCTGACTTCGATGGATTGGTAATCACGTCCAGATTCTGAGAGTTCGACTCCCTTAGCTGAGCAGGCGGGAAGAGCCCTTAAACCGAGGGTGTTCATTTCATGCAAACCCCAGTTTAAAGCTCAGAGGTGGCAATTCTAGATTATGTGCCCAAATTAAGGAAATCTGAATTGTATCGAAGAATTTTTTTTTCTTCACTAATTGTGGTTTTTAAAATGTCTCAGTCAAAAGGCAAATTTGTTAGGAAACTTTGCTTATAAAACCCAACAATCGTGTTGTTAGGTATGCTCACATAATGACCTGTGAACAGGTCCATGTGGTCAGAAGTGGCATTTTTACACAATATCCTTCTTCACTTTTCTAAGTGCAGTTTCTACAATGCAGAAACAGTTGTAATTTCAAAAACCCGCCAATGGGA
>RJWH01004537.1:0-92500 GCA_004363575.1 Solenodon paradoxus | reverse complement strand
GAGGAAGCCGGTGGCGAAGGGGAATCCTAATGAGCCTATCGAAAGCTGGCTTTGTACCCAGCAGACAGGGTGGCTGCAGATTGTATGAAAATATTGGAAATCAATGGCTTCTATGGAATTTCATTAGGAAGCAGCACCCACAATTGATGAGCCTCATAATTTGATGGATTGTGCTAAGAAAATGATTAGCTAGCCAGAAAGAGTCGTGGGGTACACACGCCGGGACGTCAGAAATGTGGAGGTCGGGTAATTTGTACGAAATAAAAAATATCGATTTCACCAACGTGCACAATTGGCGCGGGGCGGGCTGTCCGGGAGCCACTGACCCTGCCTTGTGTTGCAGGCGCCGCGGGCGCGGCCGAGGACGAGGACAGCGGCCAGGAGAGCCGCAGCGGCAGCGAGGACACCAGCGTGTGCGCCCGGTGCTGCGCCGAGTTCTTCCGCTGGACCGACTTCCTGGAGCACAAGAAAAGCTGCACCAAGGACCCGCTGGTGCTCATCGTCGGCGAGGATGAGCCGGCGCCGCCCGCGGAGGACTTTCCAGAAGCTTCCCCGGCCAGCTCTCCCAGCGAGCAGGCGGAGAGCGAGGCCGCCGAGGACGCGGCCCCGGAGGGCAGCGAGGGCGCCGAGCTGAGGGCCCCGGACCCCGAGGAGGAGCCCATGGAGGTGGAGGCCCCCGGGGACAAGGGCGGCGCGGGGCCCGGGCCCACGGGCGCGGGGAAGCCGCCCCCGCCGCCGCCCCCCGAGCCGGCACCTGCGGCCTACGGCGCGCCCAGCACCAACGTGACGCTGGAGACGCTGCTGGGCACCAAGGTGGCCGTGGCGCAGTTCTCGCAGCAGGGGCGCGCGGGCGCGGGCGGCGCCCTGGCGCTGCCCACCATCCTGGAGCAGCTGGTGGCTCTGCAGCAGCAGCAGATCCACCAGCTGCAGCTCATCGAGCAGATCCGCAGCCAGGTGGCCTTCATGAGCCGCCAGCCGCTGCGCCCCTCGCTGACCCCTGGGCAGGCGGCGGGGGCGCAGGGCGCGCCGGTGCCCGCCTCCAGCCAGCTCCAGGGGCTGGCCGCGCAGTCGGCGCTGCAGCTGGCCGCCGGGGTCCCCTCTGTCCCGGCGGCGGCGGCGGCGGCGGCGGCGGCGGCCGGGCCCGTGGCGCCACCGGCCTGCGAGGGACTCGCGCACCTGCCTCAGCCCGCGTCGTCGGGAGCCAGCACCCCGCACGCTCCGGCCGGCGCCCCTGCCGCCGAGGCCGGCGCCCCCGCGGCCTCCTCCGGCGCCGCCCAGGCCCCCGGCCCCGCCGCCGCCGCGGCCCCCAGCCCCGCGCCCCCGCAGAGCGCGCCCACACCGCCGGCGCTGGGGCCCGGGCCGCCCGGCCTGCCAAGCCCTCTGCTACCTCAGACCTCGGCCAGCAGCGTCATCTTCCCCAACCCGCTGGTCAGCATCGCCGCCACGGCCAGCGCGCTGGACCCGCTGTCGGCGCTCATGAAGCACCGCAAGGGTAAGCCCCCCAACGTGTCGGTGTTCGAGCCAAAGGCCAGCGCCGAGGACCCCTTCTTCAAGCATAAGTGCAGGTTCTGCGCCAAGGTGTTCGGGAGCGACAGCGCGCTGCAGATCCACCTGCGCTCCCACACGGGCGAGCGGCCCTTCAAGTGCAACGTCTGCGGGAACCGCTTCTCCACCAAGGGGAACCTCAAGGTGCACTTCCAGCGGCATAAGGAGAAGTACCCGCACATCCAGATGAACCCCTACCCCGTCCCCGAGTACTTGGACAGCGTGCCCACCTGCTCCGGCATCCCCTACGGCATGTCGCTGCCCCCGGAAAAGCCGGTCACCACCTGGCTGGACAGCAAGCCAGTGCTGCCCACGGTGCCCACGTCAGTGGGGCTGCAGCTCCCGCCCACCGTCCCCGGTGTCGGCAGCTATGCCGACTCCCCCAGCCTCACCCCCGCCGCCGGCCGCTCCCCGCAGCGGCCCTCGCCCGCGTCCAGTGAGTGCACCTCGCTCTCCCCCGGCCTCAACAGCTCCGAGCCGGTCCTCCCCGGCACCTCCGAGTCGCCGCAGCCGGCGCTCAGCGGGCCCACCCTGGTGAAGCCGGACCCCGCCAGCCTGTCCTGCTCGCACGCCAGGCCAGGCGACGGCCCCGGGGGCGGGCAGGCCCCCGGCGCGCCCGCCAGCCTCGTGCTCTCAGACGGCGGCACGGCCACCGGCCTGTGTAGCCCCGTCCTGCCAGCGGGCTCCGACCAGTTCAAGGCCAAGTTTCCCTTCGGGGGCCTGCTCGACTCTATGCAAACGTCGGAAACCTCCAAGCTGCAGCAGCTGGTGGAAAACATCGACAAGAAGATGGCGGACCCCAACCAGTGTGTCATCTGCCACCGCGTGCTGAGCTGCCAGAGCGCCCTGAAGATGCACTACCGCACGCACACCGGCGAGCGGCCCTTCAAGTGCAAGATCTGCGGCCGCGCCTTCACCACCAAGGGCAACCTGAAGACGCACTTCGGCGTGCACCGCGCCAAGCCGCCGCTGCGCGTGCAGCACTCCTGCCCCATCTGCCAGAAGAAGTTCACCAACGCCGTGGTCCTGCAGCAGCACATCCGCATGCACATGGGCGGGCAGATCCCCAACACCCCGCTGCCCGACGGGCTGCAGGACGCCGTGGATGCCGAGCTGCCCTTCGACGAGAAGGCCGCCGAGGCCCTGAGCGGCTACGACGACGACCTGGACGAGAACTCCATGGAAGACGACCCCGAGCTCAAGGACCCCGCCGCCGACCCCTGCAAGCTTCTCCTGCCCTTCACAGGCTCCTGCCCGCCCTCGCCGCCCTCCGTCATCTCCAGCATCGCCGCCTTGGAGAACCAGATGAAGATGATCGACTCGGTCATGAGCTGCCCGCAGCTGACCGCCCTGAAGGCCGCGGAGAACGGGTCGGGGGACAGTGACCGCCTGAGCAACGACTCCTCGTCGGCCGCGGGTGACCTGGACAGCCACAGCGCGGGCAGCCCGGCCCTGTCCGAGTCGTCATCCTCCATGCAGGCCCTGTCGCCGGCGAACAGCCACAGCGAGAGCCTGCCCTCCAAGTCCCCCGGCCTCGGCAACCAGGCAGAGGCCCAGGAAGTGCTGCTCAAGACCGAGAGGCCGGACAGCCCGCCCCCCGCCCCCGAGAATGGGGGCGCGCTGGACCTGACGGCAGCCCACCCTGGCCGGCCGGGCGTCAAGGAGGAGGCCCCGTTCAGCCTGCAGCTCCTGAGCCGGGAAGGGGGTAAGTGTGCGAGCACCGTGTGTAGTGTCTGTGGCAAGCCTTTTGCTTGCAGGAGCGCGTTGGAAATCCACGTCCGCAGCCACACTAAGGAGCGGCCGTTCGTCTGCGCGGTCTGCAGGCGCGCGTGCTCCACTGCGGGTAACCTAAAGCAGCACCTGCTGACGCACGGACTGAGAGAGCTGCCCTCTCGCTTCTTTGACCCCGACTTTGCTCTAGGTCCCAGCCACAGCGCTCCTAGCCTGCTCGGCAGCGCCGCGCCCGCCCTGGTCAAAATGGAGATGAACGGGCACAGCAAGGCCGGCGCGCTGGGTGAGGGCCCGCTGCTGCCCGCCGGCGTCCAGGTGCCTGCCGGGCCGCAGGCGGGCATGAGCCCCGGCCTGGCGCCCATGCTGGCCCCGCCGCCGCGCCGGACGCCCAAGCAGCACAATTGCCAGTCTTGCGGGAAGACCTTCTCCTCGGCCAGCGCGCTGCAGATCCACGAGCGCACACACACCGGGGAGAAGCCCTTTGGCTGCACCATCTGCGGGCGCGCTTTCACCACCAAGGGCAACCTCAAGGTAAGGTTTGCCCGCGGGCCGGCGCCAGAGCCCACGGGAGCCAGCGGTGCGCGTGCGTGTGTGCAGACGTGGGCTGGGCGTGCAGCCGTGCTGTGTCCCTTCTGCGGGCCGTGCCTCCAGCGGGGACGCTCTCCCTCCCAGGCCTGCAAAGGCTCCGGCCGGCCCTTCCGCCCCCGTGAGCGCTGCAGTGCGGGGAGCGCGAACCTTGTCCCGGGGCAGGTTTGTCCTGAGCTTTTGTCCCTGTGGCTGCCAGGGCCCGGGGGGGTCTGTGGCGAGGTTTCCCACAGGAGGCCCGAGGACCACAGTGACATGGTTGTGTCCTCTCCTCGGAAGCAGAGTGTGTGACGGGCTAGACGGCCCCTCAGGCCCTCACCCCAGCTTCGCCGCCTGCCTGTTTGGGTCTGGGGGACTCTCAGACGCCATACAGAGAACTGACCTGCAGCTGCCCTTGCGGGACGGCCCTGCCTGCAGCCCACCTGGCCCTTCTCCCTGTTGGACGGGCGCAGGAGGCCGAGCTGAGGCAGGACAGCGCGAGGGCAGGGCCCTCGTGCCGGAGCCCTGGGTGGGCCTGGCCGTGGTACAGCAGCGGGACGGGCCGTCGCCTGACCGGTGGGCTCGCCTTCGTAGAAGGAAGCGGGGCCAGCAGCTCTGGGCGCCCTGACTGTCGGTGGCTCCGCACTGGCGCTCCGGGCAGCAGGGAGGCGGCGAGCAGCTGCGGGGGCGGCGCCCACTGTCCGGCCTCTGTCCCGCAGGTGCACATGGGCACGCACATGTGGAACAACGCCCCAGCCCGGCGCGGCCGCCGCCTGTCGGTGGAGAACCCCATGGCCCTGCTGGGCGGCGACGCCCTCAAGTTCTCCGAGATGTTCCAGAAGGACCTGGCCGCGCGCGCCATGAACGTCGACCCCAGCTTCTGGAACCAGTATGCCGCCGCCATCACCAACGGCCTGGCCATGAAGAACAACGAGATCTCTGTCATCCAGAACGGGGGCATCCCCCAGCTGCCCGTGAGTCTCGGCGGCAGCGCCATGCCCCCCGTGGGCTCCCTGACCGGCGGCATGGACAAGGCGCGTACGGACAGCAGCCCGCCTATCGTGGGCTTGGACAAAGCCGGCTCCGAGAGTGCGGCCAGCCGCCCGTTCACCAGGTTCATCGAGGAGAGCAAGGAGATCGGCATCAACTAGCTGCGCCTGCCCGCCGGCCGCTGTGGCCGCTGGGCCAGGCAGCGCGTTCCAGCCTGCTCTGCACTGGAGCTCAGCTGCGCTGGGGAGCTCCGCCACTCCTCCATAGATTTAAGTCAGAAAAAGAAGCGCTTGGAAAACCCCCTTGGGCACAGAAAGAGCTCAGACGTACCCACGTCCTTTGTCCTCAGACCTGGGGTCTCTGTGCCGGGGTGAGGGCTCCTGCCCGGCCGGGGAGGGCCGAGGGCTCATGCAAGCTAGTCCGACACTTGAACTGTTCTCAGAACTCTGCATCTCAAAGACGGGGGTCGCTGGGGCCGGACCTCCGTCTGTGGTACTCGTGACGCTAAGACGGTGCTGGTGACGTCCTGTCCGACGGCACAGCCGGGGCGTTCGAGGAAGCTGTGTGGTTTCTTTTAGAGCAAAGGCTCCCTGTACTCTGAGTCCGTGGGTTGTCTTCATGCAGGTGAATTGTGCGTCCTCTTGGGAAAGGCAGCATGCTGTCGTGCGTGTGCGAGTTCCTGTCAGTCACAGCCGTTTGTCTAAATGTCGCCGCTGCACGCGGCCTGTCCAGCGCTCTGTGGCCCCGCCCGCGGGCGCAGTCACAGACGACGTCGCCGTGAACGGTCCACAGCGCCACCGACCGCTGTGAGCAGATATCTCATGCTGTCCAAGCTGTACAATAAAAGGAAACATTTGTATAATATGGTTGCAAACTCTTAATTTATACTGTTGCACTTTTAGGATTTTGTACTAGGGAGGTTTGTGTATAATCTGAAAAATTTAAAAGATGTAAAGTATTTTATAAGCAGGACTTCAGTGTAAGGAAAGCGAGAGAACCGTTGCGAGTTCCGTGTTCGGTCCCCAGGCTGGACACTGAGACACAGCTGCCCGTCGGCCGCGGACTCGATGTCGGTTCCTCGGTGAACTGGGACCTGCTGTTTCTTAAATTAAAGCGACTTATTTAACTTTTCTACAAAGCCCCTGTAAACACGTGACTGCTCCATGGAGCTTGGAGGTTCCCGGGGCCCGGACGCCCCCATAGCAGGCGGCGGGGATGCCGTCTCCCGGTGGCCCCGCCAGCGGGACCGGTTCCTGGCCAGAGAGTCGGTCGGAGCTGGGAGGCTCCTGGGTTCCTGATTTATTTATTATCTTCTCAGAGGAGAGCAAAGCACAATGCCCGTCCGATGCTCCCCTGCCGGCGCAGGCGGTAGCTGTGTCTGTTGCTCCGTTCAGCCGGGGCGCCAGCTGCTGCTTCTACCTCATTCCCTGCGAGGCCAGGTGCTGGGGCCGGGCGCCAGCCTCCACCAGCGGCGCGGCCCGGAGGGCGGAGGGCGGGCGCCCGGCCGGGAGTGTGGGCCGAAGAGACGGGCGCCCGGCCTGCTGCGCTGGAGCAGAGACCCGGGACCGTCTCCGCCAGCAGCACAGGACCGCAGGCGGCCCGGCGGCCGGTCCCGAGGATTAGCGCCTCCGTGGCCGTTTTCCAGAGAGGAGCCGGGATGCCTGTGGCTGCCGGAGGGGTCTCCCCGGAGCCTGCCCCTCGTGGCTTCCTGTCGCTGTGCTGGCTTGTGGCAGTTGAATGTTTTTATTATTTATCTGTGTCCTTTCTGGTGTGGCTTTTTTTTTTTTCGTTACATTTGGTACCACGTAGTGTTGTCGCTTCTCCCAGAAGGATGTGTACATAACTTAAGAAAGGGAACTGTAAAGACTGTAAATAAGATGGTTCGTGACGGACGGTGAGCCCGGCAGGGCTGTCTCGAGGCCCAGCCACCCTCCGCGTGGGGAAGAGAGACACTATTTTTATACGGCCGCGCTGCGGAGCCGGGCCCCTGCCGCAGCCGCGAACTGACACCTAGATCCGATATTTTTGTGAAGAAGTCTGTGGCTCGACCCATCTGCTGATTGAAATGGACGTCTTGGTGTAGGCTCCTATTTTTGTCACATGGAATTGAATAAAATGCAGGATGTCATATTTCTGAATTGCGTTCCTTGATTATTCTAATGGAAGAAGTGGCATTTGAGGTCATGGTCATTTATGGTGGACGTATATCCGTGGTGTTTCTGGAGGAACTTGTCAATGAGGGTTGACGGCTTAGATTTAAGCAATATCTAAGTGTATCTCGATTGGTCTGGAAATTTATTTTTCACTGTTTTCTAAAATAAAAATGCAGCCTCCTCATTGTGGATCTCTTTTTATGTCTGTGATAGAAGATGTTGTAGAAAATGCCTAATGACTAGAAGCTGACAGAGTGTCCGCAAGTGACCCGGCTCCGAATGTCCTCCTGTCACACAGGCACTCAGTGAAATGTCAGCGCTTCAGGTCACTTGAAAACCAGCTGGCCAGGCAGGGCCCGTTGCCGGTGGCCCCACCCACAGCGTGTCACCGTCGGGAGGGGAGACCCTTCCGGTAGTGGGCTCTGGCTCATCACTGGCCCTGAGAAGACTTAAGTGAATCATTCGTTCGCCCCTGGACTTGAAGACAGCCGATCCGTCTCATCTGTTCTGAAATAAGTTCTGACGCCTGGATGTGCCAGGTCGCCCCTCCCTCCAGCCAGCACCTGCACCTGCGTGTAAAATCATGTTGATTTCAGCGCCAGGAAAGATGCAGGCAGTGTTGGGGCTGAAACAGTAAACTCACTTTTTTTTAATGGTAAGGAAGTTGCCAGGATGCCTGCAATCTAACGTAGATTAAAACGTGGCAACATTTAAACAGCCCGAGTCGCTCAGACCACATGAGAAAACAAACGCCCACGCTCCCCAGGAGCTCTGTCGCGGTTTCTCTCCACTGGTGACAGGAGCAGACACTTCACCGCACTGGGAAGTGTCGCCAACAGCCCCCTAAGCCCCGGTCTCGCGCCTGCGCGCGCCAGGCCCCCAGACAGACCTCGGTCCCCCCTCTGTGGGGACAGCCACTCAACCGCCTGTGCCGTGGGGACCCGAGGCCAGCCTCCCGGGAGCGCGCTCATCGGCGAGTGACCGGCATGGGGCGTGGCCATCACTCTGCCGAGTCCAGTTCTGTTCAGATTTGATCTACAGAATGTTTTTTATAAAACTAGTAAAAAATGAAATTTCCCTTTTCACCGACGTGGGAAACACCGAATCGGGGGTAGAGGCATTTTCCTGGTAACGTCATTTCAGGTGAGCCCGTGGGGCCGCCCCGTGCCGTCCCGGGCGCCCGCTCTGAGGTCCAGAGGGACCCGGAGCCGCCGGCTGCCCCCTCTTCCTTACCTGTGAAGTCACCCCGACTGCTGACAGCAAATGCCCCCAAAACTCAGTGTTTTCTTAAAGACCCGCCAGTAGCAGATCCCTTTCTTTCTCCCCAAGCCCGTCCCCCAATGGGTGACAGCCGTGCTGCATAGAATTACAAGTGATGAGCACCGACAGGTAAACTAGGGAAAATCTATTACAAATGGCTTTGCTAAAGAAAGTACGTGCAATCGTTTTTGGACCATGAACATGTGTTGGCATCTTTGATTTTTAAATCATTGAACTTACTGACACGTTTGAAAACGAATCTCTCTTTAGGGTTAAATAAAGTCAGCTCTGAACACGATGCTCGTGGCATTTTCTCTCGGAGACTGGGAGGTCGGGCTGGGTGCTGTGTCTCCGCCAGACAAGGCCACCCGCGCCCGGGTGTGGCGGGCTGACTGCACTGGTGAGACCGATCCTACACCGTGAGCCTGGGTGTCCGCCCGGATTTACGTCTGACTTCTGGTCCTGCTTCCTCGGGGGGCTTCACGGCTTTGCCTCTTTGTCGAGTGCGCCCGACTGCGCCCCTGACACGTGAGCCCCGGGGAGAGAGCGTGGGGGCCGGCACCTGCAAGCCTGTCCCATCGGGGCGCCGTCTGCCCCTCCCACGACGCCCACTGTGGTCTCTCAAAACGGGGCCCAGTGTGTGACCACGCGGTGCTCACGTGAGCGATGGGGGCCGTGGACTTTCACTGCCCCCGTTCTTTCTGAGAGAGGAGAGCACTTCTCAGCAGGGGACAGGTGGGCTGGAGGCTTCACAGCCCTGCAGCTGTGGCCTCGGCCTCATCCCTGGGACTGGCCAAGGCACATAGTTATGTTCTCCCGAGTTAACGTGAAGCAGGCGGGAGAAGGGCTGCAAGTAAGGACACAGATGTCTGAATGACAGTCATCACGCTTCTTTCATACGTGGCAGCTGCCCTGACCTTGTGTGTGACACAGACACTGTTTCACTTTCCTATTTGCTGTGTCAAGATCAGCTCTCATTGCGGCCTGCACTTGCCCACGAAGCCCACCGCGGGGGCTCGGGGCTCGGAGAAACGCCTCCCACCTGCAGGCGGGGATGGTTCCGGGACTCGGGACGGGGACGGTGCGGACACGCCCCATGTGCGCAGACCCTGGTGGATGAGTGAGATTTGGGTTCTCCACTCTCCTCACGTCCACGGCGGTTTCTTTCTCCCCGGGAAGCCCTGTCTTAGCGGTTTGCGGACGGGGGTGGCGCCTGCAGAGACAGAAGCAGCCGCCGCTTCCGCCGGTGCTCAGCTCCGTGTTTGAGGGTTTTGCTCTGTTTGCTTTGCTTTGCCAGCGGTTTTCAGTGGCCGCGGGCAGGGCCCTGGGGGCTGGGAGAAGCGCATCTGTAACCAGATGCCTCCTCAGAGCCCCAAAGTGCTGAGGGCTCCGGCCCCGGGCTCTGCCCGTGCAGGGGAGCAGCTCCGTTACCCAGCATCAGCGGACACACGCTTCTCAGGTAGCAAGCAGCAGGGCCAGGCTGCTCGCTCACCCAAGAAAGGGACGTCCTTTACCCGTCTGCACAAGGCCAGCCGCGCCCAGAGCTGCAGCTCCGTGGGGACCCGCTGCCTCCGCCTCCAGACGCTGGGCGGGGGCTCCGTCAGCGGTGTGTGCGGGTGCCGGAGACCCAGGCTCAGCTGCAGGGTTTGCACCAGAGTCGCGCCCCGGCCTCCCACCCCTTCCTCCTGTGTCTGCACCGCAGCCCCCGGGCTCAGCGCGTCTGTCCGGTTTGTTTCAGCGCCGTCCTGCAAGGACAGAAGGGCAGCCGGTCTTAAATGCAAATCACCGTTTGCTTGTTTTCAGAGGTGGTCCCTGAGACTCACTCTGCACTCGACCATCGTTTTCTTCCCAAATCAGCTTCTCAGTTTTAGAAACACACCCTGTGTCTGAAGAAATAAAACCACCGCCGGACCTGGTATTTAACTGAACAGAGTCAAAGTTTTCTCACAAGACCCGATGAGGGAGACAGACAGGCTCTGGGGCCCTGCTGGGCTCGGGGGCCCGGTGGGTTCGGGGGCCCCAGAGCTGCGGAAGGTATGGGTGGAGGTCGCGGGGCTCAGCTGTTGCCGAGGGGACAGCACCTGCCGCAGGAGCCGGTCTCGAGGACGGGCAGCGAACGCCAGGCGGGCATCGTGCCGCCGTGTGCGGTGCTGGAGTCGACCCGAGTGGCGCTGGGGCACTGAGGGTGGTGGCGGCGCCCTGCTGGACAAGGGGTTTGGTCACTGCCCAAGGAGCCGGGTGTGTGTCCCTGGGCTGGGGAGCAACCAACTTCAACAACTAAATAATAACGAAATGCTGCTTCCTCCCCTCTCTTCCTGCCTCTCCTTTAAAAACAGAGTAATCGTGGCCTGTGAGCCACGGCCAGGGCGCTGAGGCAGCGTTTGCGGTGACGAAAGGACCGCTTCGCCCAAATCCAGCTCTCGGGACTGGGCTGCAAAGGACATGGTATGAGAATTGGAAACTGCCCTTGTCAGGCTCTTGAATAAGCTCCTCACTTCCAGCTTCCTAAAGAGCCGACTTCGCTGTTCCGGCGTCCGCTTCACGACGCAGCAGACCTGCTCTTCGTGGAGTCGCGGCGGAGGCCCTGGGTGAGGAGCGGAGGCGCCCGGCCTCATGGCCACGGCCGCGCCTCCTGGCGACAGGAGCGCTGCTTCCAAACTGGACACAGAGAGCAACTGGCGTTTGCAAGGGTGGCTGGATCGTTCCACCAGAAAACAGCCCGCGTTTCAT
Source organism: Solenodon paradoxus (assembly GCA_004363575.1). Classification (NCBI taxonomy): domain Eukaryota; kingdom Metazoa; phylum Chordata; class Mammalia; order Eulipotyphla; family Solenodontidae; genus Solenodon; species Solenodon paradoxus. The sequence goes on along the minus strand of RJWH01004537.1, from coordinate 81,527 downwards.
GTGCACGTTACTGCATCTTCGACACCATCAGTTTTCCGTGATTCCGCACTCGAGAGGGACGCTTTCTGCGGGTGCTGGCGTCCCAGTAGCGGGGCCCTCGCGGTCTGGAGGGCGTGCACGCGCGGCGTTCAGGGCGAGGAGCATTGCGCGTGGGTCCCACGAGGGCCCTGCATCCTGCTGCTCCCTGCCCAGGGGCCGCGGTGTCCGTGTCCGCGGTCATCTGCTCCCGCCGGGACCCAGGGCTTTCAGGCCGGAGTTTGTTTCCTGCAGAAGCGTGAGACCCACCTCCTTCCAAACATGCAGTGCGCGTCCCAGAGTTGTGATGCCGGGTCCAGCCGCCTCCTGGCTCCGGAGCACGAGGACACCGCTCCGGCTGGGGTCCCAGTTCACCGCGGCCTCCGCGGGCTGACGTGGCCGCCAGCACGGATCGACTCTGGTCGCCGGCAGCGCCCGTCACCGTTGCCTGGCTCCCTAAAGGGTCGGTGTCTTTCCTCATCGGACACACTGTGCCTGTCACTGGAGGCAGCAGACCTGTGTCCTGGGGGCCCGCCTTGCTGTCCCAAGTCCCAGCGCCCCCGCCCCGGCAGGGCCAGCAGCAGTGGGCGTGGGCGGTTGGAGTTGAGGACCTGACAGTCGTGGGGAGAGGCCCTGGGCACATGCGAGGCTTCAGCCCACTCCACCCTGTCTCTGGAGAGGGGCCCAGGGGAGCACTGACTGCCTCGAGTCTGCAGGAGGCACAGCCGCCCTGACGAGCGAGTGCGGCCATTCTGGGGAACCTGCTGCCCACAGATCCTGGTGGCCGAGGCCAGTGCCGAGCTGTGTCCCGGGAGCCAGCACTCCGGCATGGCCTCTGCGCTGCGGGCAATGTGGGGTCTGCGGCCGGATGTCCCTGGGGGGCACCACTGAGCCCAGGTGAGTGCTGAGGGGGAGCAGGACACAGGAGGTGGCAGAGATGTGACCTCAGCTGGCCGCTTCTCCCCTGAGCTCCGACGGAGATGGTGGGAGGTTCCTCCCTGTCACCGTCCTGTGTCACCCCACAGCGCCTACGGGGCCTTGTCCCCGACACGCTGCTCAGCCCGCCCACGTGCTGGGCAGCGGACTTCTGTGCAGGTGACTGTATGGGTGAGGTGGACAATCCCAGTTCTGCCACACTGTTTCTTGTGATGACATCTCGCGTGCCTGCTCCTCGTGGGGACAGGCTGTCCTTGTGGGCTCACTGACGCTGCGTGTGTCTCCACTCCAGGGCCCAGCACAGCATGCCAAGTCCCAACCAGCTTCAGGTCGGGGGTCCAGCAGGGCCGGAGAGTTCCTGCTGATCCCAGACAGGTCACTAGAGGTCGGGCAAAGCACAGCACAGCTCCCCACCATGCAGGGATTGGGTGAGCAGGACCTGGGCCAGGGATCTTAGCACTGGCCTAATCCCCCGTCACACTCCTGACTTTATTCGTTGGATGATGGAGGGATGGATGGATAGATAGACAGACGTATGGATGGGTGGTGGAGGGATGGATGGATAGATGGATGGACGTATGGATGTGTGGTGGAGGGATGGATGGATAGATGGACAGACGTATGGATGGGTGGTGGAGGGATGGATGGATAGATGGACGGACGTATGGATGTGTGGTGGAGGGATGGATGGATAGATGGACGGACATATGGATGGACTGTGGAGGGATGATGGAGGTATGGGTGGATGGATGGGTAGATAGATGGACAGACAGATGATGGATGATGGCTGGATGTCTGGATGGTCAACGGATGGATGACAGATATTTCCTGCACCACTGGTTGGAGTAGAAGATGAAATTCAATGCCTGTTCTCAGGGCGGTTTCTTCACCAACACACCATTCTGAGGCGGCATGGAGCCATGCCCACATCACTCCCACCCTCTGCCATCACCTCCTCCCTCCCTCCTTCCTTTAGGTGGCCCCTGGCATGGCTCTGGAGCTGTGGGCCACCCGTGAGCCTGTGGTTCTGCAGGTCGGGGTGGAGCTTGAGAAGATGACCCCCAAGGCTCCCAAGTGACCCGGCAGGGCCAGCAGGGACCACACGGGGGATATGCTGGTGGAGCCAGCAGCGTGGGCTTTACGCTATGCCCACCAGAACCACCCACGGGGCTCCAGCTCCGTCTCAGAACTAAGTCACCTCTCTCCAGACCAGTGGCTCAGACTCGCCAGCGAGTGGAATCCTCTAGACTAACGCCATTCTGCCGAGGCTTGACTCTGGCTACACGAGCCAAGCAGGCTCACAGGCCACACTGACAAGCAGAGACCCATCTGAACCCCTGCCCACCTCTAAGGCACCATTGTCTCCTCTAGGAGCCCAGGTTTGGGCCTTGTAAAGTGGCACTTAGAGCATGGGGTCCCTTCCCGAGAAGGGCTGCAACCGGGAGCCCTGCTGGAAGCCGCTGCCCTGACGCTCCCTGGATGTGGCAGGGGGGTCTGGGTGCCCTCGCATCCCCAGGGAGGCCAGGCTCCGTCCCACCGGGCAGTGGAGGCTCACTGCCCGGAGCTTGCGACAGCCCCGCAGGCTCAGCCGTCCACTGTCCCAAGTTCAGCCTGTGGAGCGGGCAGAGCTGCAGTGCCCAGCTCGCAGCGCGGGTGCAGAGAAGGGCCACAGCCCGGCCCCACTGCACCGCGTCCCTGTGGCTGACCTGATGACCCGTGTGTCCTCTTCACGGGGCGCTGCCCACAGCCACGCCTGGGGCTGCGTGCGGAGCGGGTCGTGAGGAGGCTGGTCCTGGCCGAGCCCCCTCTCGGCTGTCGGTCTCTGAGCTGAACCTCGATGTGGGCGGTGTGGTCTGGCCGTTGGGAGGACGCTCCGGCTCCCTGCCGCTGTCCTGAGTGCTTTGCCCCCGAACCGCAGCCCGAGGGGACGGCCAAGGAAAGAGCACGGTCGGTAAACGGCTGGGAGCTTGCACATTTGAGGGTAAATTGGAATTTTGCAGGACTGGTGAATTTCTGGAAACAGATAGAAGTTTCTTCTAAGCTGTTTGCTCCCTCGTTAAGATTTTCTTAACGAGAAGCTCAGATGTTTCGGCAGCGGTTTGGCCCCGGAGCTAGCAGGCGGGGCCCACTGTCTGTCGCCCGTGTCCAGCTCCCTGAGGACCCCTGCGGGCAGGGCTGCTTCACTGGGCAGAGCCCAGGGACTCTGCGGCCACCACCATACTCACCATCCAAAAGGTGAGCGCTTGGCTCCACTGAACTTGTTTGTACTGTGAGTCCCGGAGCGTCTTCATGGGCTTCAGGTTAGATGTTGAGGTAAAGGGACCATGTTTTTAAATCAATCTTTGTTCAAAGAATGTGTGGCCAGAAGTCAGTGGACCTTGAACACCGTCGGGCAACTGACAGCTTAGCGTCCAGTCTGATTCACGTGAATCCTGGAAAACTAATGTGGGCTTGGCAAGAGCTGCCCTGCGTCCCTTTGAGTCCAGGAGACTTGCTTTTCAGGGTGAAGACCCTCGACCCGTCAAGTAACCTCTCCTTCTGGAGTCCCGTCCAGTCCCATCCTTCCTGACGGGGACGTGTTCCGAGCGCGGGCCGGAGCCGGCGCTGCGTAAGCGTCGGAGTCACTGACGGCGCGGGCGGTGGGGCCAGTTAGCCGCTGACCGCACGGCGGCTGCCTGTGCGCGCAGTGCCCGCAGGCCCTCGGCCCCGTGGGAAACCGCTCTGCGGTCCGCGGACGCAGACCCTCTCCTGCCTGCTCATAGCAGCTGGAGGGTTCTTCTCTCATTTGCAAAGAAAAAAGAATTATCTGTGTTGGACGTTGTGTCCGTGGCCTGGCAGTGTCCGGAAGGTAACGCAGAGCGAGCGCTGCTGCTGGTCTGACTGTGCACAGTGATTTGAGAAGCGATGTGGACGTCTGACCTGTAGGGCTGGGATTCATTTTGTGTGTCATTGTCCAAAGAATGGCGTCGAGGTGTTTCAGTCGTGTGTCAGGACCCCTGGGTGCTGGCACGGACACGGACTCCGCGCCCTGTCCGGTCCCCCGCGGGTGCTAGAGCGACGGCCGAGCGGGCCGGCCCTGCAGCCTCCGTCCTTTGCGCCGGAACCTGCGCGCTCACTGCCCGCCGTGTCGGGAGGGATTTCAGGGTTTCCACCCGAGCCTTCGCTCTCCGTGTGAGTCATAACCCATTTGCACACCGTGAAATCAGTTCAGTGGCTCCTGACCGTCTTTTTATTTTTTAACAAAAGAAGATGGAATTGAAAGTGTGGGCGTGCCTGTCAAGTTAGACTCGCGCGTGGGGTCTGTCGCGTGTGCGGCGCCCGGTGGGAGTGGGATGACCATCACGGCTGTGTGGACAGCCGCTCCCGCCGCCCTCCCTTCTCCCTCTGTCTCCCCGCCGGCTCTCTGCTCCTCTCTCCTGTGTCTTTCAGTCTTTCGTTTCTTAGTAGAGACTAAAGTCCACGGCTCCGGAGGCTGCTGGGCTCGAATCTGGGCTCCTTCATTCTCTCACTGCGCAGTCTCGCCACGTCACCGGCCGTGCCTCAGTCGCCCCTCTGTCAGCGGGACGCGACGGCCCGGCTCCAGGCTCACCACGGATCGCGGCTGCTGGAGGTGCTCCCTCGTGAGTAATCTCCTCCTCCGACATGTACCCAGCGGCTTTTCTCGCTGCTGCTATTTTTACTGCGTGCTCCGCCCCCTAATTGTATACTGTTCTCTCACCATTCGGGGTTGGGTTTCTGCAGGGAGACATGTGCCCCTTATACAGTCATTAAAATTTTACATGAACTGAATTTTACATGACACATTATTCCTACATCAATGAGATGTTTCTGCAGTTCCTGAGCCAGGAGCTTTATGCGATATTAAAATGAGTAATTCCTGAGAGACCCTAAATCCACCGGAGTCGCCTCAGCAAGGCTTCCCGCACGCATTTCTGGTTTGACGGGCGCGTCCGCTCGTTGGTACGGTGTCTAGCGGAGGGGGAAGAAGCTACATGGCAACAAAGCGGTGAGATGCAACCATTTTCGCAGAGGTGCGCTTCGGTGTGAAGGCCGGGCCCGCTCCTGGGAGCGCGGCGGGTTTCTGTAGCTGCTTCAGGGAGCAGAGCGAGCAGGTCCCGCGGCCCCGCAGAGATGAAGCGGGCACTCGCTGCCCCCGCGCCCGGCGAGGGGACGGCTGCGTCCAAGGAAGCCGAAGAGAGGGCTGTTCTCTGCAGGAGCTCACCCTGCAAAAATGTCTAACTGGTAGGTGATTAAAACCCCCAGCATCTCAATGCGGCGCTGCAGCCGAAGCAGAGACTGGGGAAGTGCGGTCCATGCCCGTCAGCGGCCCTGGGCCGGCCTCACCCCTCTGGACCCGAGCGGGAGGCAGGCTCGTGAGCACACAGGAGCGCTGACTCGGGCCGCCTGCTGCAGGGCAGCTCCCAGCTCCACAGGCCTGGCAGACACCACTCTGCTGCCGCCGACGCTCCCGGGGGCACCGCGTGCGCTGACCGCCTCCCCATGGGCTTTCCCACGGGCCGTGTCTTCCTCGGCCTCCGTGAAGCCCAGCAGTGAGATGTCCTCACCGCACAGCATCCAGAAATGTGTGTCCAGCTGAAGGGGCCAATGTCGTTGAGAGAAATGTGTCAGGAGTTAAGTGCTGACGCAACGAAAGCTTCTAGACAGGCCCGGACTGCAAGAGAGCAGAGCAGAGTCCACTTCAGGAGGTGAGAGGAGCGTCAAACTCTGACACACTGCCACGGCTCCATGGCCCAGCCAGGTGAGTGCCCCCCATGGCCCTGCCAGGTGAGTGCCCCTCCCACGGCCCTGCCAGGTGAGTGCCCCCCATGGCCCTGCCAGGAGAGTGTCCCCCGCCACGGCCCTGCCAGGTGAGTGCCCCTCCCACGGCCCTGCCAGGTGAATGACCCCCACAGCCCTGCCAGGAGAGTGTCCCCCCCCCCACGGCCCTGCCAGGTGAGTGCCCCTCCCCCACAGCCCTGCCAGGTGAGTGTCGTCCACCACCCGCAGCCCAGCCAAGCTCAGTGTCCCCCCACAGGTCCACTGCAGGGACACGGCTGCCCCGGGACAAAGGTTAGAGACAGAGGACAGGTCTGTGCACTTCTGGCTGGAAAGAGGGATTTCGGGGTGCTGACCTGGCCTCCAGTCGGTGTGAGAACTGAGGACGGGGCCTCGGAGCTACCTGGCTCAGGGAGACACTAGACGGAAGAGCTAAGCTGGGCCCTTGGCGGTGAGACTGCTGGGCGCCTTCACAGGCTGCCGAGCGAACGAAACAGGGAGAAAGGAGCGAAGCGGAGCTGCCAGGGGTGGGCCGCAGAGCCGGCTGGGAGCCTGAACCCAAACCCGCGGCAGGGACAGCCAGCCCGGTGCACCAGGCAGGGGGTCTGGGTGCTCGCGGGGTGCCCGGCCCCCCTCCGGCTGACTCCGGTCTGTCGTTGCCGTGGGGCCTTCCCCGTCTGCCCCACTGGCTGGCCTCCACCCTGGCTCCTGGCTTTGGGCCAGGCCTCACAGGGTGAGCAGCAGAACCGGACCCTCTCACAGTCCGTGCCAGACAGCCAGAGCGCGGTGCCCGCTTGGGGACGGCCTGCCTGTGTCCAGCTTGTGCGGCCGCCCCGGGCTTGCAGGTATGTGCTTCCCCAGGGCAGCTTCTCCCTCGGAGCGGGGTGCTCCTCCGTGGCCGTGTCACCCGGCTGCGTCTGCAAAGCCCTCTCCATGGGGGATGCTCTGTCCATACTGCAGCTTCGGCAGCAGGCAGCCTGGAGGGGCCTGTCCCTCAGGTGCTCGGGACGGCAGGGCTCGGGGCTGGTCAGGGGCTTCAGAGACACTCCCCGCGTTGGGGCGAGGGCGGGCCACGTGGTCAGGCCGCCACACGGGCACCAGACTGGCGTCGCTCCTGCCTGGGCCCATCATGCACCGCTGGCTCACAGCCGCGCCAGCGGCCAGCGGCCCACCTGCCATGGTGCTCCCCCTGGACTGGTCGTGGAGCGTGGCCCCAAGTCCGCCCCGCCCGCTTCTGCAGAAGGTCCGCACCTGGAGGCCCCTGTGCCGTCTCTGCTGCCTGCCGCCTGCCAGCCCTGGGGTCACAGTGGCACAAGGGCCTGTCCCGAGGTCTGCAGCCACCGCCTCTGGGCAGCCCGTCCGCACACCTGCTGTGGCCACAGGGCGTGAGCAGCTTGCCCTCCATAGGTCGCTCACACCCGTCTGGGGGGCCGCCTGGAGGACTCGCCCTGCGGCCGCCGGAAACCAGGGACCCACAGCGCCCACCCATGTTGGGAAGGTGCGCGGGAGCAGGGCTTCTGGGGAAGGACGGTCTCCCTTCTTGTCCAGTGGCAGGACCCACACAGCTTAATGAGACGGTGGGGATGAGATGGAGAGGTGTGGGCCGCAGAGAGGCTGTGACCAGGACACACACACACAGACAGCGAGACAGCGTGGTGCCTGTCCTGAATCTCCTCGGGGCTCAGCCCTGGAAACAGCACCAGGCACGCACCCGTGTTTGGAAATAGCTCAATAAACATCGCACCTTTTTGCTGTCATCATCAGGGGCAAACTGATATTTGACTGAGATCAATCGAGAGAGCCATGCAGAGGGAATGGCCTGCTAGAGAAGGAGGGACGGATGGGTGGGACAGACGGATGGTGGATGTATAGGTTGGTAGGTAAGTGGCTGATAGGTAGGTAGGTGATGGATAGTGATAGCTAATAGCTGATGATAGCTGGTTACATAGCACAGATGACTGATGGACAGGTGACTGACAGGTGACTGACAGGTGACTGACAGATGGCAGGTGGGTGACTTTATGGCGGCTGTTGGCTCCTGTGACAGGGCTGGGAAGTGGGCCATCCGCAGTCACAAACCATCCAGGACAGCAGAGGCCCAGTCTGGTGACAGATGCCCACCCGTTTCACCCAGTCGGCCAGGCCAAGCGCTCCCCCACCCAGAGCCGCGTTTGAACAAGCCCCTGGGCTGCCGGGCCCCGACTCGTGAGGAAGTGGCGGGGGCGCTGCGCTGGCTCAGGCTGCCCCCAGACATGCTTCTGCTTCTGAGGCCCCAGGGACAGAAAGTGCCTCCCCCATCAGAAGGCACCGTCCCTCCTTCCATGGCTCCCGGCCCCCATGTCCCCTCAGCGGGCGGGACGGTGCAGACGTCACTGTCCTGCCTCCAGAACCTCGCTTCCTTCACGTGGTCTCAGGGACCCCCGGACTCAGGCACAGTCTAGAAGCTGCCAGCCCCAAGGGGCAGCCTGGGCCCACAGGGACAGTGATGTGGGCAGCGGCCCGCCCTGCCCTCGGGTGGACACCGAGTGCCCACGGCTGCTCAGAGGGGTGCTGCCAGGCGTGGCCCCCGTCCCTGCTTCCCTTCTGTCCATGCGGGGTGACACAGGCCAGCGGGAAGAGCCCCACACGGACGGCAGGGAGTATAGAGGCGTCTCCCCTGCCCAGGGAGTTGCAGGCGACGCTCCTGGGCGCGTGTGGATGCCTGGAGAGTGGCTCCCCACCCAGCTGGAGCAAGCTTCCGTGACAGAGCTCAGGAACTCGCCTTCGGGACCCAAGCGGGCCCAAGTGTGTGGGTGCACAGACACCAGGCTCACGCAAGACAGGCAGGCCCCCCGCCCCAGCCTCAGCGGCCTTCTGCTGCAGGCTCACACCTGTGAGCACCCTGGTCACCCTCGTTTCCACCTGGAGCTCCCAGGGGTGCTGACACCCACCGAGTCCCCAGCCTGTCGTGACAGAGTTCGCCGAGGGCAGACAGCTGCCTGCCTCTCCCTTGGCGCAAGGCTGCTGGTTTCCTGAACTGTCACTGAGAAATAAAACTGCTCAAGAGATGCTTTTAATTAAATCGCCACCTTCCCCATTCGGGTATCTGCAAACGATGCTGCTTTCTCTTCTGTGTGAAAGAGCGCTGCTCCCTGGAGACCAGGAGCCCCGTCCAGGAAGACTGGCCTGGACCTGTGGACACAGTCGCTTCACGTCCTGGAGCCGCCGTCCACGCACAGGAGCGCTCACGGCCGCCATGCAGGAGGGGTCAACTGCGGCAGGCATGGGGCCGTGTCCGGACCGAGTGCTGCTGGACTCGGACCCAGAACCGTTCCTGGTCCTGCCCCTCCCATCTGAGCCGGGCGCCGCTGGGGCGTGTCCAAGAGCTGGCTCGGCCTGAGGAGGGCAGCTGCGGGCAGGACGTGTGTGTCCGCGCCTGTGCCGTGTGCAGACGCGCGCGTGCCCACTCTCCGCGTGAGGCCCTCGTGCTCCTGTCACCCCCTGCGCCTGAAGTCCAAGTGGAAGGGCCTGTAGGGGCCTCGCGGGGCCGCAGGCGCCGCCTCCCGGAAGCCGTCAGCAGCCAGCGATTCCCAGTGAAAGCCCAGCAAGCCGTTGGCCTCGTAGACTCGCGACACACGTGGAACCAGCCAGAGTCACCAGGAGCAGTGGGGGACGTGTGACCGAGAAGCCGGGCACTGAGCAGAGGGGCCGACGGACGCGGTGTGCGGAGCAGCCCTGCAGCCCACACGCACGGCACGCGCACTCGCCGTGCTTGCACGCGCACCTGCACGCGAGCGCCCACACGCTGACTTCCGGCACAGCGGTGAGCAGCAGCCAGGGGAGGGAGCCCTCTGTCGCCGTGGTGCCATCGCCTGCAAAACAGAACGTGGCCCGGCAGCCCCAGCCTCTGCCCGAAACCAGCCCTGTGGGGCCTGGAGACCAAACATGAGTAAAACAATAAAGGAGAAAAATCCCTTGTGGGCCAAGTGGGCTGTTCCGCGGGCAGAACCCGGAGATGAGCATGTGACAAGGAAGCGCTTGATCCGGCAGAGAACTTCTGTTGACAAAGAGGCACAGGACGGCAGGAGCAGCAGCAGAGGCAGTGACAGTGAACGCCGTGAGGCTGGACCTCGGCTCTGGGAAGACGAGCGGACGCGTGTCCCCTTGGCGCCCCCTGCTAAGAATAAGCTCGCTCGGACGCTGCGCGTGAGCAGGGAGGCCGCTCCCAGGGCAGCAGCCACCGGCAGCCAGCGGGCAGGACGGCAGAGCCGCTCTCGACAGCATGGGGGCCACTCAGACACCGACACCCGCAGCCGAAAAGGCCGGCGCTGTCACCCGCTGTCACCCTGTCAGGAGGGGAGGAAGAGGGCGGGGCTGAAAACACTTGGAAATTACAGCCTGAAGTGTCCTGAGCTGTCAAGACACAAACCTACAAATACAAGAAGCAAAGCAAGTCCCCAAGAGATCAACTTAAATCACAAGAGATGTCACCATTCTGAAAATAAAAGATGGACAAAGAATGTGCAGATGAAGAGACACTTTGCCCATAAGGAGAAAGACAGTGTTGAGAGTCTCAGCAAGCGGTGCTGGGAGGCGGCGGCGGGAGCTGTCTGGGGACGGTCACCGAGTGCACAGAAACAAGGCCCTCTGAGAGGCGGGAGCCGGGTGGGGTGGGGGCACAGGGCAGAAGAGGCACCGGCTGCGGAGAGCAGATGAGAGAACGAAGTTCTGAAGCAGGAGGATGAGAGAGAGAGGCCCAGCCCCCGGGGAGGAGGGAGGTGTCGAGCGCCGAGACGTCCGGGCAGGTGTGCGGGGGCAGCAGACCCTCCGGTGGAGCCGGGAGGCTCCTGCTCTGTGGGCTCCAGGAGGGTGACTGACACAAAGCTGGAACGTGCAGTGACTCCACGGGTGGCCGGAAGCAAAGCAAGAGCCGCCCGTGTCCTGTGACTCCTGGAAACAGCAGCCTCCTCGGGAGGGCTGACGTTCAGGGAACACAGGAGGCCGCCCTGTGTCCACGGGTGTCTGGTGGCACCCGCACTGGATGCCAGTGCACGCCGGGAATTGGAACGACTGAAAGCCCCTGGGACAGGCGGCCTCTGGCCACAGAAGCATCGTCCAGCCCCCGGGCTCCAGGCTGCTCATCTCTCCCACCGTCCCCGCTGCTGCTTGGGAAGGAAGGAGCTGTGCTTAGCACACAGGAACTTCATGTGGGTGCCCGGCCGGCCGGCAGCGAGCCAGCCGCGGTGTCAGAGGCCTGCCCACGGCTGTGGGCCACGCGGGCTCTGTTCTCACTTCGTGAGCAATGATGACACGGCCCAGCGGACAGGCTCAGGAGCGACGGGAGCTTATTCCAGGCAATTTCTCCTTTTGTTTTTCTTAATTCATGAGTATTAGTACTCTTTAATGAGAATTTTTATTTTGAGATTTGGGGGGTGCCCTCCTGTCGGGAGTGTTGGGCATCGGGGTGGGGGGGAGCGGCCACGCCCTGCATTTGCCACTGCGGAGAGGAGGACGGTGCGCCCTGAGCAGAGTGGCTGCCCTGTGGGTCCGCTGACCAGCGCTTCAGGGGCCGGGAGTGTGGCCAGCGTCTAGCCAGCAAATACGCATCTCTGGAAGCCAGGCGGGATGCGGTCCGGGAGGCCTGGTGACACGGGCGGCCACGGGTGAGGGTCCTGCCACCGCTCCGCAGAGCTTTTGTGCATTCCCATCGCGAGCCACATCGCTCCTCCCAGGTGCGCCTTCTGTCGTCCCCCTGATTCAGAAAAGGGGGCTGATGCTCATAACTTGCTCAGGATTCTAGGGGTAAGTGGGAGAGAAGAGATTAAAACCGATGGTTTACCTGGGCATTATATATACATATGTGTATATATATGTATATATATACAGTTTCAAACTGCAGACGTTGTCAGGGGACGTGCGCTAGAACGAGGTATTGTAACGAGGCCTTGTAACAGTATTTGTATATAAGATGCAAGCTCACCACACACAATGCAAGTCTGCTCTTCACTACGTAACTGACCCTTCTCTCCCCGCCCCGCCCCGCGCCCCCCGCCCCGCACCGCACCGCCCCGCGCCCCCCGCCGCCCTGCACCGCCCCGCGCCCCCCGCACCTCCCCTCGGCGATAACCACTTCGATTCTACGACTCAGTAGATTGTGTTTGGTTCGCTTGTTGGGATCCCGGTGCACGTGAAAGAGCGCGTGACAGCGCCTGTCCTCCGACAGCTCACGAAGCCCGACCCTCTGTTCCCAGCGGCGGGATTCCGTCTTTTCTGGTCAGCAGCTGGCAGCAGCCCACGTTGCAGACCCCCCGTCGTTACCTGCGAAGCCGTGTTTTCCGTCTTCAGGTGAGTTCCCAGAAGGGAGATGGTGGAATAAGAGGTGGACGGCATTTCTCGGCTCCGTTTTCTTGGGACTCTCCGTGTCACCGCCCCGAGGGGCCTCGCGGACTCGCACGGCCTCGGCCGGTGTTCGGGGCTCCCTTTCTGTGCACCCGCGAGGGCGCTCGTGTGGTCGTCTGCACGGCCAAGGTCCTTCGTGGGGCGTCGCCGTCGCTCTGCCTGTGACCCGTTTTCAGCGCGGAGCCAGCCAGTCCGGCAGGAGCTCTTAGACGCCAGGCTGCAGGCGCCCCGACGCCGCCAAAGGCCGGGCGCCGCCAGCAGACAAAGCAAAGGGACGGATGGAACAAATGCAAGCCTGGAACATCTGCAGCAGAGGTGAGGTGACCAGCAGGGACTGGGCGGGAAGGCCGGGGCGAAGTGGTGGCGGAGCCCCCTGGACGCTGAAGACGCGTCTTGACGTGGTGGCTGTCAGGGTGTGTGGCCTGTCTGTGAGGAACGGCGAGCCTTTACACGTGAGCAATAAAAGTAACCATAAAAAACCCACAATTTAAGCTCTTTACCTTTTCTTTCTATTTTTGTGAAAATGTATTAAAATTCTATGTACCTTGATTATAACTCTTTCATTATGTCATTCTTCAGGTCTTCGCTACTCATGGAAAATTAGTCACATGATTATCTTGATTACGTTATGTAAGCAGCAATGTTACTAAAATGAGCATAAGAAAAACTGATTATAGGGAATAAATAATACGAAACAAATAAAGGCACCCCGCACCACAAAACACATCTGGAAACGAGTCTGTCGTGCTTTCTGATGGGAATTAACTCGCTAGAGGTGAAAAATTTCCCCCAAATTTGCAATAGGAAATGGGGGTATTAATAAAAAGATGAGAGGATGGTGATAGGAGTCACCTTTATAATTTGCTTTCATGAAAGAAACGGCATTGTCAGAAAACCCTGAGTCATTCTGCCAGGGGAGGGCCGGCACCTGTGAGTCTGCGGTCAGGTCAGGACCGTGCTGGCGGGAGCTGGGCCCTGAGGCCAGGGCGGGGATGAGACTGCAGACCAGACCAGCGGTCCTGGGGTGTCACGGCCCTCGCAGCGAGCTTGAGTCGTCTACTCTGTACCAACGTGTCACTTAGCGAAAACCCTCAGCTACAGACTGAGACTCTGCAAAGCCCCAAAGCGAAGGGCGTAAGGTTTGGTTCTGTCCTGGCACTGGATGCGTGTAGCCCTCTGCTGTCCGTCCAGGTCCAGGACCGCAGGCGTGGGGCCCGAGGCAGGCAGCTCAGCCGCGGAGAGATGACAGAGGCGCGCCCCCGGCCGCGGGCGCCAGCGGGGACACCATGCGCTGGCTCCCCAGATGCCGTGACCGCCCAGAGGGACATGGCCTGGGTGGGACTGGCCCGCGCGGTGGGCCCGCCTTGCAGGACTTCCAAAGCCTGCTCGACCTCTCTCCTCGCCACCTCTGCCACCATGCGGGCCATCGTAGGGCTACAGACCCTAGGGACAGACACATGGAGGTCCCTGCGACCCCGGAGCAAAGGGCTGACAGTGCCAGTGGCCGTGTCTCCACTGAAGACGTGACAGTCACAGAGGGAGAGGTCCTCCAGGGACCATGGGGAACATTTCAACTGCTAAGCAGGAGGAGGCCGGCGCACGTGTGAGAGACACGGTGGCATGCGCGGCAGCCCTGCTTTTGTCTGCAGGACACGTCTCTAGAAGCAGACGACGCCTAGAGTAAGTCAGTATTCCATCTGCTGTCATGAAAATGTCCGGAGGCCACACTCCCAGCTTCTGAAACTTTCAGTTCCAGAAATGAGCTGGCGGAAGCGTTTTTGCGTCCTGACGTAGACGACAGTGTGGCTCCTCCTTGCACCCTTGTCCTCGGCTGCGGCGCACGTCGCCCTGCACGGCTCCCCGTGCCCGCAGGGACGCTCTGCTGTCAGAGAGCCCCTCCCAGAGGCTGGACGGCGTCCTCAGCTCACGGCGGGGACACTGAAGTACATTATGGCATCACAGCACGTCAGATCCCTGCAGACATGGCAGAGCGGGAGGTGGCGTCTTTATCGGGGTCACATCCGGGAGTTCACCTGGCAAAGTGTTGAGACCCGTGGTTTCATGGGCCACAGCACCCCACATCTCCTTTCAGAAGGCAGTCTTCACCCCCAGAGAAGCCCCTCCTGTCGGCCGTCACCCCACGCCTCCATCCATGTCTGCTGGCCGCCGGCTCGCCACCGCGTTCTGCGCAGCCTCAGCCGCAGCCGTGCGTCTGTGCTTGCAGGGACACTGTCCACAGAGCCACAATGGGCTGCTGTTGTCTCGAGGCGGTGGGCAGCGGCGGCTGCCACCCTGGGCTCTCGCCGTCTCTGGGGCCCGGATTTCAGCAGGGACGCCCTGACTCAGCCGCGTGCCGGGCACACGCGGATCGTCTCTAAAGTGCAAACACACGGCACCCCATGCCCACACATGTGCACACCCCACACACACCAGCAATGTGCTTTCAGCAGACGGACGCTGTCTGTCGACGCAGCGCTCCGCAGAGTCGGTGACTGGTCTCGTGTCAGCAGCGTCCCGTCCAAACCAGGAGGCACGTGTGTGAGGCTGAGAAGTTTTCACCCATCTTAGAAAAAGTCAAGAAAACCACCTGTTTTCTAGCTAGTTCATGATTTTCACTTGCCGTTCATTTGGACGGCCAGTCTTGGGTTTGCAGGTTGCGTCTGTCCTGTCTCTTGTTGTGCCTATTAAGTGATGGTGCACATCAGCCAGCAAAACAGCATGACTGCTGCTTCATGTGTGCTCCGCCCTCACAGCGGAGATTAGGACCAGGGGTTTCCGCAGGGGAGTCACTCTGCCACCCACAGGAAACACTTGCACCTGGCAAGCGTCCTTCAGGGAAGCAGAGTCCTCCAGGGGAACAGCCTCCTTTGGGGGAGCCGCATCCTCCGGGGAAGCAGCTTCCTCCAGGGGAGCAGCGTCCTCCATGGGAGCAGCGCCCTCTGAGGGAGCAGCCTCCTTTGGGGGAGCAGCGTCCTCCGGGGGAGCAGCCCTCTGCTGTACCTGGAGTTACAATACCCACTACCAGGCTTTTTCCTGCATTAGTCTAAGAAAACTCTGGACCACTCTCTGCATGGATTGTGCATGTATATAAATGACTAAAGTCTCATTTGACATGCGCTCTTAATGGACATGCTGCATTTAGTAAGAGAGCAGAAGAATTCCATTTTTCCAAAATAGGGCAATTTTTAAAGGAAAGGTACAGGCAGAAATGAAGGCAAGCAGGCAGGTAGGGAGACAAAAGAGGAAGAAGCACTTTTTTTATTTAGTTGTTGCTATTGGCTGTCAACTACTTGGTTGGGAACACAGGTCCTTGGGATGCACATGGACCGTGTCCAGCAAATTCAGTCTTTAAGCCACCAGGGTGAGCCCCAAGTCAACTATTTTATACACGGCTCACGATAAAATAATAACGTGATGATATTGTTTTATATTTTTCCGTGAGACTTTTCAAGAGACCTTCTGCATCCCCAGCGGTCTAGTTCCCCTGGGAGCAGTGCCACTTACATTTCAGGGTCCCGGGTTCAAGACCCAGGGCCAGGAGGGAATGACCAATGCGAACAATGAAATAAAACTGAAGTGCTTCTTCTGAAAAAAGCTCTGTGCCGCATCAGCAGGCTTCCACGCGTCGCCGTAACACACTCTGGGCGCCCTGCATTTCAGGAGTTCGCGCTCGCCTCAGCGCCAGAGTGCAGACCGGTGAGGACGCCACGAGACGCGCCCCGCTTCTGGAGCTGCGGGGCCTTCCTCTCCCTCCTCGGCAGGGCTGCGCTTCCTGCCGAGAAGGAGACCCCTCAGGGTGACATTAAGGTGGAGGGACCGTGTCAGCCCCACAGCTGCTGAGCAAAGCGGCCGTATCGATCCAAACCTCAGCCGACCATGACAAGACTCCGAAGAGTAGTTTGGTTCCAGTTTGTTTACTTTTAAGCAGCCCTTGGAACTCTGCATGAGAAGCTATTAATTACACTTTTCCGTGCTGGCGGAGTAGCGAGCCATTTCTGGTTCATTTCAGGCGGTAATTGAGCAATAGCTGGAGGGAGACCACCAGCCCTCTGAGCGCCCCGTCTGGTGTGCTCTCCTGGCCGCGGCCCCGGGAGCTGTCTGGTCCTCAGCGTCCAGGGCATCGCTGTAGTCTGCGTGCCACACGGTGCCCGATGCGCGCACACACTCACGTGCACACTCACACGCATGCACATGGTCACACAAGACTTACATGCAGACACGTATGCACAACACTCGTGCACACACATGCAGACACGTATGCGCAACACTCGTGCACACACATGCACACACATGCAGACATGTATTCACAAGACATGTGTGCGCGCACATGCACACTTACATGCAGGCATGTATGCACAACACACTTGTGCACACACTCACATGCTCACTTACACACAGACACGTATGCACAACACACTCGTGCACACACATGCACACATGCAGACATGTATTCACAAGACACGCGTGTGCACACATGCACGCTTACATGCAGGCATGTATGCACAACACACTCGTGCACACACATGCTCACTTACACACAGACACGTATGCACAACACACTCGTGCACACACATGCACACTTACATGCAGGCATGTATGCACAACACACTTGTGCACACATGCTCACTTACACAAGACACATATGCACAACACACTCGTGTGCACACATGCACACACTTACATGCAGACATGTATTCACAACACACTTGTGCACACGTGCACACACGTGCACACACTTATACATAGACATGTATGCACAACACGCTTGTGCACACACAGATACGTATGCACAACACACTCGTGCACACACTCACACACATGCAGACATATATACACAACACTCGTGCACACATGCACACACGTACACCCATGTGCAACTCTACACAAGCCATACACATGCACTCGTGTGCACACATGCGCACACACATGCACACACAGATATACCCATATACGCACTTGCACTTCTGCATTGAACTTTTATTCTTCCTACAGAAAACGAGAAGCAAGAATCAACTCTGCACACAAACAATGTGGTTTTTAATGACGAGCCTGTCGTCGCTGCTGTGAGACCGTTGGGGCAGCTCAGTGAACCTTGCTCTGTTCTGGTTGCTCTGCCCTCCTCTGCTGGCCATCGAGTCCCCGCCGAACCTGGAGGGCACCTACTCTCTCCTGGTGCAAATACATTTCTATTCAAAGAGTGAGGCAGGGTGGACGGCTCGTGTTTTGGTCACGTTGGGATGTTTTGAATTCGGATCCCAGCTACAATGACACCCTGTCGTAAAAGTGTGTGAATGTGCGTGCTCGCTCTCAAAACACTGTGTTGTCTAGAATATTTTCCGATGGCGGTGACTGCAGGGACGGTGAAGCCGCAGTTAGGGGCCTCCTGGGTACAGTGCAGTCACCTATGAAGCAACAGGCCAGACCCTGCAGCGTCATATCCTCTTCCTGGACAGAACTGCTTTGCGTCTCTACTGGTGAAAGTCCTCATGTGAATGTGAGCTCCACCGAGTTGGAACGTGGCTGCCCAGAGCTGTGGACATGTGGCCCATGACAGCCACCTTCTGGCCTCAGTTCTAGGTTCTGCTTCTCAGAATCCTCTTCCTTCAACTCAGCTGGCCACTTCGGGTGGGGCCAGAGCACAACCCAGAGCCTGGCCTGAGCTCCGGCGTGCAGGGCACACGGCAAGCGCGAGCCAAGCCCTCACCCCGCGCGCCCGGGTCCTCGTCAGGGCAAGGCCGAGGACGCACGGACCCATCCCGGAGACGCGATGACAGCCAGGGCCAGGGGTGTCCCGTGTTTTGTGCTGCATAATGTGCCTTTTTTGGACCAAAACTGAGGGAAAAACAAGGATGCGCATTATACGTGAGTTGTACTACTTCTGAGTCTGTAGACGGGTTTTCCACTCTTGTCTTGATCTTCTGAGCTGGAGGTGTGACTGGACATCCGTAACCATCTCGTGCACAGAATCGTGCCCGGACACGGTCGTTGTTTTGTTGAACTGATGACGAACTTGCAACGAAAGCAATTTCCGCCAATGATTCAGCAAAATAAAACAGTGACGTATGGCGTCCCCAGAGAAGTGACCCTGGCTGGGTCAATAGGGGACTCCGGCTCCATGACCACGGGGTGGACGGCACGACATTTCTCTTCGTGCACTTTGGGCGGGAGCTCGCCATGGAGCTGACATCGTCACAAAAATACAGGCACGGCCAGCTCCGAGCTAACAGTGGTTAAATATGCCAGAGAGATGGTCACAGAGCTGTGGGGACGCCCTGGGCCTCCTTCCACAGAGTCCTCGGACTGTGGGGGGACAGCAGGAAACACCTCCTGTCCTCGCATCTGTTGTTTCTGTGATTATGTTACGTGAGATTCCTTGTGTTACATTATGTTAAAAAATACATGCTGACATTCTTTTACAATATAACAAACAAGGACCTAAATATAAACAAATAAAAATTAGATTAAAAAATTAAAACGTGAGATTTTTTTTCCTGAAAGTTTGGGCCAAAAAAACGTGTGCATATTATACGTGGGAGAGCGCTGCACGTGGTGAAAACTGGTATTTCATGTCCCTCTGTTTTCAACTTTTCTAGGTCCTTACATATAATGGGAGGCTTCTTAACACTACAAGAGTATAGTTGAACTTTGTCTTAATAAAACAGAACAAACACAAAAAAGAAAAAACAAGAAAGTAAGGGGCAGTAAAATAAAGTAAGAACACAAATGAACCCAACTCTTCCCCGCTGGAAGTGCACGGGGGTTGCAGTCTCGCCACCATTTGCTGTTTCCTGTCATTTCCATACAGGTCTTTCTCACTCCTGCAAGGTGACATCTTGTTTTGGCTCTGAACTGCATCTACCCAGTGATGAAGAGCATTTTATCATGTGCCTGCTGGCCATCTGCACATCCTCCCTGGGGTGGTGGCTGTTGAGACCCTTGGCCACTTTTTATCTGGGTCATTTGGTTTTCATTATCACATGAGATTTTATATCCTGGACACAAACGCCGACATACGTTGTGAGAATATCTTCTCCCACTCAGAAGGGCATCTCTTGTCTTTCACTGTACAAACCTTTGACATTTAGTATCATCCTGATTGTTTATCTCTTTACTGCCATCACGATTGAGTCCCCCAAAACACCTTGAGGGACAGTATCATGAAGTGTATGACTGACGTTTTCCCTCTGTAGACATTCTTGTTTCTGATCTTGTATCAGGTCTCTAGTCCATTTTGAGTTAGTTTCTGTGTCTGGAGTCAGAAAGCTCTCCACTTTTATTCTTTTGCCTGTGACTGTCCAGGTCACCATTTGTTGAAAAGCTCTGCTTCCTCCATGGCACACGCGTGGCCCCTTTGTCCTGAATTAATTAAGCTCATGTGTGGGTTTATCTCAGGGCTGTCCGTTCTGTCCCAGTGATGTCTGCATCGCTGTGCTTTCCAGTGTATCTTTTTTGATTACTATTGTGTGTAGTACATTTTGAAACCAGGGAGCACAGCACCTCCATTTCTCTACTTGTTTCTTAGAATGGACTTAGCTTTCTTTCGTAGTTTCATAAAAATTTTAGTGTGATTTGTTCCATTATGTTGAAAAATGTCAAGGTATTTTCACGGGGATTGCATTAAACCTGTATATTGCTTTAGTTAAGATGGCCATTTGCACAATGTTAATTGTTCCATGAGTATGGAATCTTTCTCTATCTCGTTGTGCCTTCCATTCTTTTCAAACATATTATAATTTTCATTAGACAGGTCTTTCACCTCCTTTGTTAAACTGACTCCTAATTTTTTTTTAAAAGTGGTTGTAAGCAAGATTGTTTTATTTTTTTCTTCTATCATTTATGTATAAAACTACTACAGATGATTGTAAATTAACTTTGTAATCAACCACCTTATAATGCAAACCATCTTGCATTGTCTGTAATTTCTAATAGTTTTTTAATGGGTTTTCTTTTGGGTTTTCAATGTATATTATCATGTCCTCAAATGGTGACAGTTTCAGTTTCCAGTTTGGATCCTTTTCTTTCTTTTGCTATCTAACTGCCCTGGCAAAGACCTTCAATGCCAAACTAAACAAAAGTGAGGATGGGCAGCTTTGTCTTATCCCTCATTTTAGGGGGAAAGCTTATAAACCTGTCAGCACTGAGTATGATGCTAACTGTAGGGTCTCATCTACAACCTTTCCTATATTAAGGTCATTTTCTCTGTCCCCATTCTATGGAGGGTTTTCATCGTAACAGGTGCTGCATCTTGTCAAATGTTTTCTCTCCATCAACTGATATGCTCGTATGATTTTTTTCCTTACGTTTCCTGACGTAGTGCATTACATTGATCTATGTTGACTGAAGCAACCTCGCATCCTTGAGGTAAATGACACTGGTTATATGACCCTTTTAATGTTGTTGAATTCAGCTTGCCAGCGCTTCGTTGATAAGATGGGCATTGATATCATAATGGACAGATAATGGACTGTAGCTTTCCTTTTTGGTGATGTCTTGTCAGCTTTTAGTATCAGAAAAATATTGGCTTCATAGAATGTGTTTAAAAGGGTTCTCTGTTGTTCAGTTTTTTGAAAAAGTTTAAGAATAGGCATGATCTCTTTTGTTTTGAAGGAAAGTGCAGGCAGCAATGAATGTGAATAGAGGTCGACAGAGAGGAGGAAGAAGTGTTCATTTATTTTGTTTAGTTGCTCACTCTGGTTGACCCCGCCCCGCCTTACTCCAGGTCTTGAACCAGGGACCTTGGATGTATGTGGACCGAGCCACCAGGCACACTGGTGTCATCTTTTTTAAAGACCTGATAAAACTTCAGGAAGGTCACACGGTCCTGGGCTTTTGTTTCTTGGAGACTATCGATCGCTGCTTCAGTGTCAGGGCTTCCGCCTGTTCGGTTAGGTCTGCCGCGTCTTTTCGCGTCACCGCAGAAGGTCGTCGAGCTCCGAAACGTGTGCATGTCCTGCAGATGGTCCAACACGGCACATGCTGAAGTCCTTCGGTCTCTTACACCTGCGTTTCAGCGGCGTCCGTTCTCACTCGTTTCCGACTCTATTAGCATTTTCTTTTGTTCTTGGTGAGCCCAGCTAAAGGCTTATCACTTTCATCTTCTAATGAACCGCGGTGATTTCTCTGAACTTTTGCATAGTTTCGAAAATTACCATTTTACTTATTTCCATTCAATTGTTTTTATTACTTCCTGTGGTTTCATCTGTTGTGCGTCTTTAAGTTGCAGGTTAATTTAATTGAGATCTTTCTTGTTTCTTGATGTGAGCCTGCAGTGCCGGGAACTTCCCTCTCCTTACATTGTTAAAAGTGTAGAAGAGTCCGCACGTAGGAAAAAAGATGGAGGAAATCGGATTTAAAAATCCAGAAATCCCAAGCAGAAAAGTGCAAGGGAACTAGCCTGGCTCGGAAGGGAGAGGGCGACGGGCGCAGACGCGACGCTACGGGGGCCGGACACCCGCGGCCGGCGGCACGGAGCCGCCACGCAGCCTGCGAGCCCCAGGCGCCGGCGCATGCGCACAGACACCCTGGCCGGCGCCTCCGCTCGCGCCCACCCCGCGTGGTGACGTCATCGACTCCGCCACCTAGGGGCGGAGCCTCGGGACGCCTACCACCCGCCTCGCGCGCTCGCCTTGCTGTGGCGCCTTCGGCAGTAGACTCGTGGTGGGCGGGGCCTCAGAGCGCTCCGCCCCCCCGCCCCGCGCTTTCAGCCTTGCCTGCGCGTGACGCCATCAGTGCCCGACCTGAGGGGTCAGGACCTTTGGGCCACACCCCCTCCCGTTCTCCGCGTCGTGACGCCATCAGACCGCGACGCGCGGGCGGCGGCGTCGCGGGCGGCGTGAGTGGCGCGCGGCGCCTGCCAGACATGGCGGACCACATCCCTCTGTTCCCGGTTCGCGGCGCGGCGGGCAGCCGCCAGCGCGCGGCCTGCTACAGCGCGGCGGGGCCGGGGCCGGGGGCCGAGCGGCCCAGCAGGTAACGACCGGCGCCCCGCCGCCCCGGCGCAGCCGCGGCTGGACGCGCCCTTCCGGCCGCGGAGGAGTGCGGGGCGGCCCGCGCTCCCCGGTCGGGCGAGTCGGCCGCGGGCCTCGGCCCCGGAGACGCAGCGCGCGGGCGCGGACGTCGGCGTCGCGTCCCCTCGGTGCGGGGCTGTCGTCGACGCTCCACGCTGCCGGGCGGAGGGCACTGGGGCTCTGTGCCCCGTGTCCCGTGTGCTGCACAGACGGGTGCGCGACGCCGCGATCAGGAGCGGGCGGTGGCGGCGGGCAGGCTCGGCTGCCGGTGGGATCAGCGCTCAGTGGGAGGACGACGCCTGCAGGCCTGTGCTTTCCAGTGGGGTCTCATGCTCGGGTGGGTTCAGCGCGTGTTTTCTCGTCTCCCCGCCTCGTCGTTTTCGAAGTCTGCTTCCTGAGTTGCGGAACCCGCTCCGACGCAGCGGGAAAGTAGGGTTTCCCGTGTCCAGTTGCTTCCAAACTCCGCTCACGTGGTAATTTTCGGTCGAGCTGTCGGAAAGGCTGTGTCGTACTCAGAGGGATACAGTTAAATTGACTGGAGTCTCGATTCGTTTTCTTGCTCCCTGTTTGAACTTAGGTAGCTGATTAAAACTGTGACCCTGATTTCCGTGACAGTAGAAAGGGGCGTGCTTTTCTTGTGCATTGTTGAGGATCGTGGGAGAGTTTCTAAGTTGTCGGTTTTACTTTCCCGTGGGAGGTGGATTCTCACGACAGGAGCACCGTAACTCTGTTCACGCCCGATGGCACCTGTCAGAGTAACTGCTCTGGTGCGTCTCTGCATGTTTACGCTTAGGAGACCGTTTTTCGGAAACGTGCGCCCTGTTTCACAACGGGTTTCCATCATGGTTTTCGTGTCTCAGCTTTTGCTTCATATGCTTTGAGTTTTGTCACTTGGTGACACTTTTTTCTGCTTTCTGGGTAATCGTTCTTTTATTGCTACATCACGTACGTCTGGTAATTTTCTTTGCTCTCAAGTCTACTTTATTCGACACTAGGGAAGCCACTGCTGCTTGTGTGTGGATTACTGTTAGCCAGGGTTAGCGTCCAACTCAGTTTGATTTTGAAGTGGGTTTCGTGCGGGATCATGTATTTTAGTAAAGCACAGTGTCATTTTCTGTCTGCTGTATTTAGACTTTATATTAAATTTACATTAAAGATAATTGTTGACATAGCAGAGCTTTATTGTTCCGCTTTATTAGGTTTTCTGCTTTCTTTGTTTCTCCAGTTCCTCTGGTTATAGCTGTCTCAACAGAGTTTTTGAGTGTGGCTCTCTTTATAATACTTCTGTAGTGTTTGGGTGTTTTATATATATGTGTGTGACATCACTGTCATGTATGGTCAGTGTTTTACCGCTTGGAGTGAAGTGTGGATACCTGACTTCCCGTTCTGTCCCTTTAGCCACCTCTTTTCCCCAGCTCCGCTTTAAATGCCATATCCTGAGTATCAGTGGTGTCAAACTTTTTGTTTCAGTCATAAAATATGGTGTATAAAACACGATGGTGACTGTAGTCTTGCAGCTACTCATCTTTTGGTTTTTGTTTTACATCCGGTCTCTGATGTTCCAGGGCTCTCGCTCTCATTTCCTTTCTGTTTGAAAAGCTTCCTGTGGCCAGTCTTCACGTTTCTTTCATTTTAGAATGTCTTTGTTTTTCTTCGTTTCTGAAGGATAGTTTTGTTGGATATGGAAATCCTGGCTGATTGTTTTTTTTTAGCATTTGAAAATTCTCGTTTTTTTTCCAGCCTTCGTGCTTTCTGATTGCAAGACCACTGTCACTCAGCTGGTGTTGCCCTGTGGGTCATATGTCCTTTTCTTCCCCTTTTTTCCTTTTCAGGTTTGATTATGTTGTACCAAGGTGTGGATTTCTCTAGTTTCTCTTGTTTAGTAGTCACTAAGCTGATTCTGTCGGTTTGTTTCAACACGTTTAGGGAGGTTTTAACCACTGTTTCTTCAGATACTCTTGTTTCTGTCCTTCTGGGACTGCAGTGATGCCAATCTTAGATCCTTTGATAGGGCTGCATCATTTTCTTAGTGTTTTTTCCAGGCTCTTTTTTTTCTTCTGTGTTATTCAGATTATGTAGAATTGTCCAGTGCAACCTTCTGGACCTGGAGATTCTTTTATGGGTGTTTTAATTTGCAAATACAGTTTCTTTAATAGTTGTGACCTATTCAGGTGGTCTGTTTTGTACTGAACGAGTGTGATAGTTTGTGCTCTTTGCAGAAGTGGTCCATTTTAGATAAGTTGCAGAATTTTTGTGTGTGGACTAATTCATAATATTCATTTACCCTTTAAATGTTGTTTTATTCAGATGTTGGTAACTTGTATTTTTATTCTTTTTGCTGGTCGGTGTTGCTAGAGGTTGGATCTTTTCAAAGAACCATCTTTTTCTTTTCTTACTTTGTCTAGAGTTTTCTGTTTTCAATTTCATTACTTTCTGCTCTTTATGTTTACCTTGCTTTTGCTTGCTTTAGGTTTATTTTTCTCTTGTTCTTGTTTCTTAAGAGGCTACTATGAGTACTGACTCTGTAAGCACGCTCGCGCCCATTTATCTGTGTCCCACACGCTTCCGTGTTTCCATTCCTTTGAGACTTCTTTGACTCATGGATTATTGAGAAGTAGGTTTAGAAAATGTACTGTTATCTTTCTGTTATTAATTTATACTGTGACTTCTTTGTGTTTGAACATTCAATTACTTTAAATTTGTTACTGTTTGTTTCAGCACCAAGGATATAGTCTATCTGGAGTTTCTGGGGCTATTGAAAAGAGAATATTTTGTTGCTGGCTGAAACGTTCTGAAATGTTGTTTAGCTCCTATTCCTGGTCCTGAGTTCTTCTGTCCTGGCTGTTTACTCTGTAGCTGTTCTGTCAGTTGAAGTCTTCAACAACCGTAACTGGGTTTTTCTCTTTCTCCTTTTAGTTTCATCAGTTTTTGCTTCGCATATTTTGCAGCCCTGTTTTTGACATACCCATTTGGAATTGCTTTGTGTTCTTGATGGACACGGGGTCTCCGCCGAGCTTAGGGAGGAGCGGCCAGGCGCGTGCTCCTCTTTGTTCTAGGGTCACTTCACTGTTTCCTCCTTGAACAGACACGTGTCTCCTAGGTGTAAAAGCCTGTGCTCTCTGTGCTCACAGGTCATTGTGGTCCTACCACAATGCAGGACACTCATCGCCTCCCGGGTTTCACACCCTCCGCTTCCTCCCGACCCGTCCTGCAGGGTTTTATTGGGGTGAAGTATCCCTAACAGCTAACCACCTCCAAATGTATGCTTGACTGAATATATAACAAGGCACCGATTGCTTACTTTGAAAATGCAAAGTGAACAGATGAAAGTTTTGTCTCAAAGTTTTTATTTTTGTAATATTTCTGTTTTGGGAAATGTGTGCTGTATATTCATCTGAAAACTAAGGGAGACTATATGTAAGCATTTGTTTTATTTTATGAGACCTTTTTTCCACTCTGGAACTTGACAGCAAGCTAGTTGTCAGGAAAAACAACTTTGATGGGCACTGGATTCTGAGCTTTCGAAGTCTATTTCCTTGACATTGAAAAGGTCATTTTCTGCTCTTATGTTAAGGAATTGTTGAATGTATTTTTAAAGGTTCTCAGGTTTTTCTTAAAATGGAATTACTTTCATTTGGTTGTTACCATACCAGTTGAGGATGCATTAAGTTTAAAATAGAACGTTGGTAAGATGTTAACATTTGTATAAACATTTTCATCATTGAGCTTGTATTTTGTGACAATTTCCAGGGGAAGAATAGCTATAATTTGAGTATGGTTTAATAAATGCCTTTTCCTTTTTCTTTTTGAAAGAGAGGAAGGAGGTTGAGGAGGAAGACACACTTACTTGTTAGCGTGTTCTCCCGGCCCTGGGTCTTGAACCCAGAGCCTTGGACTTCTCGTCTACACCCCAGTCACCAGCTTAGTGCTTGAACTACCAAGGTGCGCCTGTAAATGTGGAAACTGTGGTGTTCCCTCTTATGTCAGGTAGGTTGAGGACGTGCCTGTTTTTGAAGAAAGGTGCAGACAAGGATGAAGGTGAGTAGGCAGGAAAAGAAAGGAGGAAGAAGCATCTTTATTTTCTGTTCAGCTGTTCACATTAGTTGCTTTCCCCTGACCCGGGACTCGAACCCAGGGGTGTGTGGCCTGTGCTCCTTCAGAGAAAATTGACCCAACCTCTGCT
The DNA here is from genome assembly GCA_004363575.1 of Solenodon paradoxus. Lineage (NCBI taxonomy): Eukaryota > Metazoa > Chordata > Mammalia > Eulipotyphla > Solenodontidae > Solenodon > Solenodon paradoxus. The sequence goes on along the minus strand of RJWH01004537.1, from coordinate 55,232 downwards.
GCACCAGGGCGCGGCCCTGTTCTTATTGATGTGTCATGAGGTTAATGAAATGCTGTGTACCACATGCAGTATTTGCTAGTCACTGCAGTTACCTGTTAAGGTCATTTTCCACAATGTCGTGTGAGGCATCTATTTCTCTCTTCATTTTGGATATGAGAGCATTCAGCAAAAAGGAAGGTATTGTTAATCTGATAGTCTCATTTCTGTCTCTGACATGGCTCCTGTGCCCTTCAGGTCACTTCTGCAGCTGAGGAGGACAAGCAGCGCCGAGCAGTGTTTCCTTCCCTGCATCCCCAGAGGCTTCCCCAGAGCCTTCGCCTTGCGCTGCAGGTGGCTGTTGGCCGTGGCTGTTGGCCTTGCCCGGGGCCGCAGTGTTGCAGTCATCCCGCTTCAGTGTCAGATAGACCCGCGCTGAGAGCAGACGGCTGTTGTCTGTGTCTAAGATACGCGTGCTTCTCAGCAGAGGGAGCACAAGGATATCTAATGCTACTTTTCTGTTCTGAGTGCAAACGCGGGGTTTTCTGAATCTTCTAATTTTTACCATTGTGATGACCTAGTAATAGTTACTACTTACAAGGATGAAACGTTTCGCTTGCTGTGATGATTTGCAATTTAAAAGCTGTTTCCAGGTACAGAATGATTCTTAAGATAGAGTTCATCCAAGTGCCCAGGCCCGACTTTCCTTGGAATCAGACCTATTAGGATGCAAGACTTTCCTTTAAAGGGCTCTGGAGTTATCTGCAGGCAGCGCCCTGCACGAAGTTCTTCACGCCGGGCCGGGCGGGTGCACCTGCTCGGCTTCCCCTCGCACGGCTGACGGTGCTTTCAAATGTCACGGTTTCAGGCAGCTGGGACGGGTACCCTAAGCTCACTGACCCCTTTGTCTCTTCACTTCTGGACCGGCCCTTAGTCATGATGCTGCGTTTTAGCTCGGATTCCAGCTCTGGTTTCACCTTGTGTGCGATGTTGACACACTTCCTCGTGTCAGGAAATTGGCGTTGTGGTTTAAACCGAAGATTCTGGAAGTGAGTCATTGACCCGAGCCAGTGAAGTGCAGTTCACGTGGGGCGCCCTGAGACCCAGGGAATGGTGACTCTTGTCCTTGCTGCCAAGGTCAACACGTGCTTTCAGGAGGGTCCCGTGTCCCCGGAGTCCAGTCCACTACCTGTCACTGGCTACCTCATCGGTGACACCGTTGAGCTGGAAACTACTTGATGGAGAAGATAGACATACTTCTTCATCTTTCTGCTTTATTAACATGCAGTCAAAGGGAAGTGTTTATTTTTCTTAAAAGAAGCTTTGAGCACTGGGCATATTTTAAGTATATTTCTCCCTCTACTATCAGTTGACTTCAGAATGTTTCTCATCAAAAGGGAACAATGAGGCTGTGAGATACAAGATAAAAGTGAGTTTAAGCCAGTTAAAAGTATTGCCCTACTTTTGCTTAGATGGCATGTAAATTACGCGCCTTCCTGTGCTTGCGTGTTTTGTTGCAAACTGTTGGCAGCAGTGGAGATAGCTGTCTTCATTCCTTAGCGTGGCGCACTCCTGGGTTTGGTATCATCCTTTCCGTCGTCTTTCTTCACATTGTTTTTACTCGTTTTAAAAATATGTTTCCAGAATTACACTTAATTGCTGGAAACGTTGATTTTTCTTGAGTGACAAACCAATTAAGTGTATATGACACCAGGCAACAAAGACACTTAAGATTCTCTGCTTATCCTGTCTCTGAAAAAATCCATTATTCATCATCTTATTGTTTTTAAATAGTAAGGTAAAATTTTCAATACAATAGGAAAATTGCTTTGGAAATGGAATAAATTGCTTGCCAGTTCAAAGGCTCTGTTTCTGAAGTGGAGGTTACTGAGCATGATGGAGCTTGTACTCATTTTCTCAGGCGTCTCGTGCTGCTTTTCTAGCGTGAACCTGAGAAGACGGTGACTTTTGCTAAAATGCAACACAATTGCTGAAATAATTTAATGAAAAAGATTAAAAATCTCATTTTGTATGTATATATCAGAATATATTTAGATAGTTTTTTGAATTTTAATTGCATTTTGTATAAATATTCATTTTCTAGTTGACTGTTTTAGAAGAATTGATCTTACCCAGAAGAGAAAGTTAAGAGGAATTTTTACAAGGAGAAATACTCTGTTGTAAGCATGTTACCTCTCACATCATAAAGTGTTTTGCTGAATCGAAAGTCTTGATGGTTACTGGAGTCGCCTGTGGTGGTTGTGCTACAAGACCAAGCAGAGTGTTTGGTGGAAGGGGGCTTGCGGGGGCTGGGTGACGCGAGCGCTGCTGCTCCCGTCCCACTCTCGGCGGGTCTCTCTGGGTTGGAGCGGCACCCCGGTCCCATCACGAGTTCCCTGAGGCTGGTCGTTGGTTTCGGGACTTTCCACGCCTCTGGGTGCACTTTCAGGCAGCTCAGCATAGTGTGGCCATCTTCATAGATAAGTCTCGTGTATATTTTCCATTTCTGTGGGATAGTTGACTTACATAGAGTTGACTTGTGCAGACAAAAACGAAAAAAAGGTTTCAGCAACTAAGAGTGCCTGTTTATCCAAGACTGTGGGTGGCCAGAGTGCAAAGTTGAAGGAATTCCCAAGGAAGTAATAGAAGGCTTGGGCAGCCAGTGATGGAAGGATGTGCTCACCGTGGGGCAAGAAGGCCTGGCTCTGGGGGTCTGCATGCAGTGGTCAGGACCTTAGGTTTGTATAGTGCTGGGGTGGGCGCCCGAGTGGGATTGCAGAAAGCTTCTCAGCTTCCCACGTGATTGGGAGATGGTATTTTTTAAGTTTCCCGAGGGCTTGAAGGTCTGGGTTTCTGGGAAGCAGGGTGCATTTCCAGTTTAGCTTGGAGGGTTTTCTGTTGTTGAGGACCTCTATATTTTCAGGCAGCTGCAGCACTGGGTCCTCTGAGCCAGGCAGTTTGGAGTCTGAGGTAATTGATGCCACCCTCGGTCTCCTGCTCCGACCCTCCCGGCCCAGGAGCCCTTCCCTGAGATGGTCTGACCGGCCTGTCCCCAAGTACTCAGGATCGTGAGTGCCCTGGCTCTGCCTGTGTGCCAGAAGAGGCGCTTCTGAGCCGGCTATGGTGGCCCCTGCTCTCTGGCCTCCATCTGGAGGCTGCAGGCAGGACCCGAGGTCAGCCCAGCCCATAGTGCAGGATCTAGGGCTGCGGGGGCTGCGGGCAGTGAGGGATGCTGGCAAGCTGGCCTGCTCGCCGACCTTGACAGAAAGCTTTCTTCCTCTTAAGGTAGTGACAGCAGTGCTGGCCGCCACCTCACCCCCAGGGGCCGGTGCAGAGGCATTCAGTGCGACCTTCCCACATTGGCCCAGACTTAGGCAGCGGCCACTAGCCAGTTCTGTTCCTGGGACTCTGGTTCCTGGGTACTGCGTCTCCGGAATCGTCGGCATGGGTCTTGCATCCGGTGTATTCGCTTAGCGTGACGCTTTTGAGGTCCACGTGCAGCAGATGTCAGGGTTTCCTTCCTTTCAGGGCTGAGTAATGGATGCCCCATTGGCCGTACAGACCACGTGCCTGGACATTTTAATTTTTGTACTATAAATGAACATGTCCCAAGTTAATTGCCTGAAGCTAGGAGTAAGATGAGTGGATGTGAACCACTTAGAGATGTCCTCACTGCTTGTCGGTGAGTGTCGCTGGGGCGAGGAGGCGCCGGCCGCGCTGAACCGGGTCTGTGCCGCACATCCCGGCTTCCGTCTCTGACCCGCCTTGCTCGCTGTCTGGAGGACGGAGGTGCGGTGGCGGCTTGGTGAGGGGGGTGTGTGGCGGGGTGACAGAAGGGCCCATGTGTTTGTTCAGTGGTTTCAGTCCCTGCTTCACCCTCCACCCCAGGCCCCCCGGAGCTGCACACACGTCTCCATCGCCTGCTCCGCCTCTGTGCGTGTGTGTTCTTGTTTTCCTTCTGGTAGGCGAAGCTTTAAAAAACAAAGGAAGCATTGTTTTGGTAAGTAGATTGTGCATTTAATCTTCCGTTCTCCCTTGAAAGATTTCTGTCTCGCTCTACATGCGTGGCTCAGCCTTCTCTTCCAGAAGTTTCCTCTACGTAGTGCAGATCTCCAACGCTCAGTGCAGGCACTAAGCTTCCGTTTTCCAGAGGAAGACTGCCTGTCTCTCAGCTGCCGTTCTAGAATGCTCCTGGACAGCCGCGACTTACTGCGGCCGTGGCAGGTTTGAGTCGCCAGTGCAGCGCCGAGCTCCCGTTCTGGTGGCGGTGGCGTGGCGAGCGGGCCGGGCTCCCAGGCAGCGGCCCTGGGCGGATCCAAGGTCAGCCCTCGCCTTCCCGCGCCCGGCTGGCCTCACGGCCCAGCCCGCCCCTGCAGCCCTGACCTAGTCTTGCACGCCCTCCCCTTTCTGAGACCCGGCCTGTTTCCCCTCCTGCGCAGAGCCTGCACCTGTTCTGTTTTCTGTCCCGAGCCGCCTGCCGTCTGTTTTGCAGGACTCGTCGGTAGGCCTCTGTTCTCCGGCACGTGGACACTATTTATCCTGAGCACCTCACCCTCGTGCCCGCGCCGTTTTCACTCAGCTCCCGCTTCCTGGGCTGTCTCGTCCTCTGCTCCCACCCGCCGTCTTCCCGCCCTGACCGGCGACCAGGGGCCTGGGCACAGTGCAGCCCTGCTGTCTCCCTGTGTCCTGAGTGGGACTGCAAGGGTCTCCACCCCATTCTGACCGCCTTTCCCAGCTATGGTGCCCTGGCCCTGCTGTCTGAGCTGACCCCCACGACAGGACAGCTTGGCCACCCTGTGTGCACAGCCATCCCTGAAGTGCCTTCCTGTCCCCTCAGCCTTTTCGTCAGTCTCTCCCTGTAGGACTAGGCATCGTCTCTCCGGTGGTACTGCTGTCGTCTTAGAGGTACTGGGGAGGGACGCCGCCCGTGCATTAGCGTGGCGCTGCGTCACGCGCCTTCGTTCTTGCGCTGTTGGTGCTGGGGAGCCAGACGGCTCTGCTCACTTCCTGATGATGCTGAGAGACGTCTTCCTTGGGGTCTCTGCTCCAGTGCTGTCGAAGGGACCTGACTTTATGTTGGATACTTAACTGTTCTGGAGGAGGAGCGAGCTTCGGTCAGTCATGTGCGGGGACCCTCTCACTGTCTGTTTGGTGACTGTCGTCAAGAGGACAGCCGTTTGTGCATGGTCCCTGGCTCGACGGGCTCCGCCCTGGAGCCCTGCAGTGCCCAGTGTGCTGGTCCTGCTCTGGCCCGCTGGTACTTGCCACATCCGCAGTCCAGCTCGACGCTGCCACTGCCTGTGCGAAGGGACATCCGCGTCTGCTGGGACCACTGTGCCGGCCCAGGATCTTCCCCTACTGTGGCCGAGTTCCGGAGCGCGGGAGGCTGGGGGCTGAATGACTGAATGGAAACACAAGCGCGCTGTGAGCACTGGGCTTGAACGAGTTTCCTGTCACTGCTGTAACACCCCTTAGTGGCTGCAGACAGCTCTGTGCTCTGGCTAAACTCAGGGCGTCAGCAGGCTGCACCCCTTTCTGTGGCCCCCTGGGGAGAACCGCCCCTTGCTCTTCAGGTGGGATCCAGCCCTGAGTTCTCTGGCCCTCAGTGGCCCTCTCCTCAGAGCCAGCCTCTAGACAGCGGCCTTCAGCAGCCGGCTGCTCGCCTGGCTCACTGAGCTGCCCGCAGCCGTTCTCGGCTTTCCCCTGGGAGTACCCAAGTTTCCAGGACCATCGTCTTGACTCGCCCCTGCCGGGTTGTTGCCTTACTTGCTCACAGCGTAAGACCGAGAGAAGGACAAGGGTGTCTTTGGGGACCTGTGCTCTGTGTGTCACAGCAAAGAGCTCGAAGACTTTCACAACATCAGGACAGTTTTCCTAACCCCTAGTCTGTAATGGAGCTAAATTCTGTTGATGGAGTTATTTTATAAGTTAATGATTAGCTCACGAACATAAAATATATCACAGAGATTGATTCAGCTGTCTGCTCGACCACCTGGGGGCAGCCTGTGATTAGGACCCACTGCAAAAACTGGTCCAGGCACCTGGCGGGTGGGTGGGGCTGGGGAACGGGGCCCTGCCCTTCACCTTCCTGCTCAGGGCCCCGCCAGGGGGCGTGTGCGCGCCTGCAGGTCAGTGTCTGCTGGGACGTGCGCGCGCGGGACCAGCCCAGTGGCTCTCCCGCGCAGAACAGGTATAGGGAAGAAAATGGTGAATTGCAAGAGTTTTTGAGCTGATTTTAGCTTATTATCTATATAAGATAAACAGTTTCTATGAGTTAGCACTATGACATTAGAAAAAATAATAGAAAAAGTTACCTTTTATGATGAAATTAAAATTATGAAATGAATAGGATTAAAGTTATTTAGAATGTTTTCACACACGTACAGGTAGAAATGTTAAGAGCCACGAGAACATTTGAATGAAACTGTACTGCCCACTCAACCAGTTCTTCCCTAAACTCGTTTTTAATTTTTAATATCGTATTTAAACATTATAACAGGGTGCTTTTAATTTGCTATTAGAATTTGGCATGATTTAAAAGTATATCTGATAAGGAAAAATCATTCTTTGAAAAGTTGCAAAGACAACTTTTTTTTTTTGACTGTGGGTTACGAGAGAGTCGCTGCATTTTGAAGCTGTATTTGTGTTGTTGTCAGTGAAAGTGGAAGAATGTGCCCCAGGTTCCTCGGACATGTTTAAGAGGTGGCCTTAGAGAGCAGCGCGAAGACATGGCCTCTTCGCGAACCGCGTTTCTGTCATTCCCCAGGGGTGCTCAGGCCCTCGCTGCGCACACACGTCCCCTGCGGAGAGCGGGCCTGTGGGCAGGAACAAGGGCGGCCACTTGCGGTCACTGTACTGGCAGACGGCTGCCGTCCGTCCGGCGGGCCTGTGGGGCCACGTGCTGAGACTCCAGCAGCGAGGCTGCCTCTGCGGGGACGTGCGCGGGGCCAGCTGCCTGGACGCCCTGGCCACGCCCAGCCCGGTGGCTCTCCCTGCGGAGCGTGTCCTCGTAGCTGTAGCTGATGAGTCACGCAGAGGAGACAAGATGTCATTTCTTCCCTAGGAAGCAGCGGTTAAATGTTTTCAGCCTGGATTTGCTGAGGGTCAGGTGCGCTTGGTCTCCTGTTCTTCTGTGACTTGGGCACTCAGTGTAGCGCTTCGGTTTGGCACTTTGTAGCAAGTGTTTCGAAGCTTATGACTACGTAACAGTTTTAGTTTTGGGACTCTGGATAATTCATGTGAATTATAACTAGATTTCATTTAGTAAAGGGAAATTGTAAATGTCTCCCATCCGAAAACAGGGAAGTGGGGACCCCCGCCGGATGGATCACGTCGTAGCTCACGCACCCTCGAGCCGGTGGAGAAGCGCAGGCGGCAGCTCGCACTGCCGCGCCTTCTGACTGTTGAGTTCTCATCGGAGCAAGGTCGTGAAGTCAGGCTGTGGGCATCCTGCCTTCCGAGCTCCCCGGAATCCCAGCGGGCAGAGCGCTGCCACGGCCGCACGCAGGCGTCCCCACGACATCCGCACGCACGAGCACTGCCGCGGGCCGGCTGAGGCACCGAGCTCCTGTCCCGCAGGAGGAGACGTGCGCCGGGAGCGCTCGGCGTGGGGCTGGTCTGCGGCGTGGGGTTCAGTCCGATGACCAGCGGGAGTAGCGCTCACTGTCCTTGCAGCCTTGTTTCCAGAATGTAGGTTGTGAGGGTGACAGAGGTCTGGAGAGAGATGGTAATATTAGGTGACGATGACAGGCGTCTAACTGGCCACAGGTCTTAGCAAAAATGGCAGGAAGAAAAGCTGGAGAAGCAGCAGAGGGCATCTGTTCCACTCCCTGAACGCATTTTCCAGACTGTTCGTTAGAAGGCAGTTCAGACACGCAGCGGCAGAAGTGAAGTGCCGCGTGGTCCTGCTCTCCCGCTGCCTCCCTGTCCTCCCCGCCGCGCGTGTGGCCCTTCGTGGCGCTCTGGGTGGAAGGCCCTGTGCGCGGGTCTCCCCACAGCAGGCGGGGTTCTCAGTCGCAGCTGCTGTCACAGAGACCATGATCAGTGCCCGTCAGGCGAACCCGTTTCAGACGTCTCCTCGTCCAGGGTCTCTTCTTACACCTCACCGCCCAGGACGTCCAGTGCTCACGGCATATGTGGTCGCCGCCGCCACCATCTCCTCTGAGAGCCTCTTCAGGAAGCTCTTTTGTCGCGCTTTTTTCCAGTCCAGCCGCAATCAGCGGCATGTGTGGCATCAGGCCGTGTCTCACTGTCTCGTGACCGCAGAGACCTGGTCCTCTCGGAGCTAGGGTGCACTCCTCCACGAGATGTCCGAGGCGCCAGCCCGTGTCCCCTGCCGGTGCATTTCTCCTGTACCCCGGCCTCTGTGAGAGCGAAGCCCAAGTCCCTTCAGCGTCCTTAGATCTCTGCTGTTCTTTCTGAGCGCAGATGTGGGGACCCCCTTCCACCTTACAGAGTCTACCTGGCTCAGAAGTCACTTCCATGACTTCAGTCAAGTTTCAGCTCTCTGTCTAGGCCCTTGTGTGTCGCTGTGGCTGGGGGTGTCGTGGTAATAGTACTGTGTGCATGGATTGATTTTGTACGTTGCTGAGTTGGGCACAGTGAGTGGGTGGACTGTCTGACTTGTGGGGGCCGCTGGGGGCTGCTCACGCTGTGGCAGTCGGCTTTCTCGACAGCCTTTTCTTCTGCTCAGCGTGGCTGAGGTGCTCCTGGAGGGGACAGGGGGTCCCGGATGGTGACGGAGGTGCTCTGCTGAAGCCGGCTCGGTTTGTGGGCAGAAGTGTGCGGTTAGAAGGTCCCCAGCTCTTGCCTTCAATGTAAGGCGCACATTCCCGACAGGCCTGCGTGACTGTCCGCTCTCTTCTTGTCGTTACCAGGTATCAGCTGGAAGACGAGTCTGCCCCCTGGGATGAAGTACCCCTGATGATGTCTGAAGAAGGCTTGGAGAATGACGAGGGAGGCTACCGCACGCTGCCGCGAGCGAGGGTCGTGCAGAGGAAGCGGGGCCCGTGGTGGCTTTGCCTCGGAGGATGGAAGCTGCTGTGCACCAGGTCGGTTTCGCCGCCGCCGCCCTGGCCCCCGTGCACGGAGGTCACACGGGTGTTTGCATCTGTTCCTCACGTTATGAAGGAGCAGGCACTCACCTCTGAGTTCAAGCCCCGGGCCCAGGGCGCAACCGTTGTGAACAACTGAATAAAGTAACATAAATGCTTCCCCTCTCCCTGCTGCCTGCTGCCTTTCTGCGGCAGCTGTCCCTCGTGACGGCCTGTTGGACAGCGTCGATCCTGTGGTCACATGAGGAAAGACTGCCCTGCAGAAAGCCAGATTCGTTGTTTTTGAGAAGTTTCAGGGTTTAAAAGATGGTGAAAACTAGTGATTTTTGTCATGAATTTATGTAGAATTAATCTGGTCTCTGCCTCACATTCGTAGACTGTTTCTTTCTCTTCTGGTACAATACAGTCTTGCCCAGAAGGTGGCTGTGGGCCTGTAGGTCCGCTCTGGGGCCGCGTCGTCGTCACACTGTTTGACTCTAGTGCCTCAACTTGGACTGAAGCTTCTGCCAGCGTGACCACAAGCAGGTCAGATCTCCTGTTGCAGACAGGGTCGCTGGGGCTGGGGGAGCGATGCCGTGTGCGCTCTGTTCCCCCTGCACCGCTGCGGAGGCCGCGAACGCTCGGCTGTCTGCCAGGCCCTCTGCCCTTGCCTGTGCTGCCGCCCGCCCGGGACAGCGGCACCAGGCCTCAGCGGACTCGTGCCGTCTTCACGTGCACATGAGCTGCCTCAGGACAGCCCGTACGTGCTGTCTGCTGCTGCCGTCCACACGGTCTCGTGCCGTCGCGCACCTACATCCCGGTCAGGGTAGCCTTCCCGTTCCCTTCAGAGGTTGCAAGAGACGTTCCTCTAGCAGTGGGCTTCCTGGGTCAGCTCGCGCGTGGCACCCGGAGCGCTGAGGGCTCCCATGAGAGGGCCAGTGAGGAAGGAGCCTCGGCGCTGAGCGAGGTGGTGTCGTGCTGACACACGGTGCCAACGTACGCGCGGCCTGTGGCTTTTCAGGCCAGAGCGCTGGTCTCCTGGAGTGTCGTTTGTCATACAAAACTCACTCCAGAACGACTTCCCGCATGGACGGAGGGCGGTGCAGGCGCGGCTTTCTGTCCTGTGTCAGGTGCTGCGCCTGGTACATCAGGGTCTGTCCATTTTTGTGGGCGGTGCGCGAGTGGAGCTCTCGGGGGTCTGCTCGGTTTCCCGCGTCTTCTGTCTCCCTGCCAGGGCCTCTCAGTCCGGAGTGCTGTGCTTTAAGTCTTAAAAGGGGGGCACGGAATCCTCCTAGTGCTCCTCCAGAAGCCTCTGAGCTGTTTTAGTCCCTGTGCCTTGCCATAGAAATGTTAGAAAATACCTGTCTACAGAATTCTTTCTGGGATCTGGGTAGGAATTGTGTTGAACTGTATATTAATTCGGGGGAATTTATCTCGGCGCATCTAGATCAGGAACATACTACTTCTCTCTGCAGACACATTTGATCTTTTCATCAGCATTTTGTAGGTGGCGCCGCGTTCGGCATGCAAGCCTTAGACCTGTTAGATTTATTGCTCGGTAGCTCTTTTTTTTAGACATGGTAGCTGCTAGTGTGTAGAAATATAGTTGATTTTTGTCTGCTTATCTCTTACCCTACAGCGATACTTAACTTACTTCTGTGCTGGGTGTTTGTGTAGATTCTTGGGCTTTTCTACGTAGACTGTCTTGTCACCTGCTTTAGCGATCGTTTTCTTCCTCTAGATCTGTGCGCCTGTGTGTTCACTGATGGGGTTGCGGGACCGTACACGACCACACGTGACGGGGCCGGGAGTGGCACGCCAGCCTTGCCCCAGGCCTGGCAGAAGCTTTCAGTGTTCTAACAGTGAGCATGATGCGCATTCTGCTTTGAAAAAAATAGGTTACTCATCTGTAAGTGTAGCTTTATTTCTACAAATGTGTCAGGCTTTTGGTGGGTTTAAGACATGCATCTGTCAGATGAGAAGAAGCAGGTCTCCAGCTTGTGAGTCCTCTGCCTTGCGGTGATGGCGGAAGCCACCGGGAGGTGTCGGAGTCGTGATGCTGGCCTGGGAGAGACCAGAAAGGGCATACTTGGTGCAAGGATGACTTTGGAAGGGACGAGTAACATCTGCCTTTTGGGGCAGGAGGAAAATAGGGAGCAAGAGTGAAATCATGTTGACTTTTTTGTCTTGTCTGTCTTGGGGAGCGTAGACTAATTTGAGAGAGGAGGTGGCTGGAATACAAGTGTAGACTGAAGAAATGGGAAATCGGTCGTGCTTCGTGGAGACCATCAGCAGTCAGTGGTGAAAACCCATTTTAATGCTATCTGTCCGTGTGCGAGGCAGGACCACCTTAGCGGCCGTGCTGTGAATGCAGCCGGCGGTGTGGCGGGGCCGTGCAGATCACAGGGTTGGGTTGGAGCAGCCCATGGGCCTCTTCCTCCAGGTGCGCGTCCCCCGAGCCCTGCGACCGTCCCTTTAGGTAGTAGGGCCAGAGGACACTCAGCAGTGTGACTTGGCAGATCAGAGCCGCCTCTGCTTTGTGGCCTGGGCAGAGGGCTGGACGAGGAGGCATGGTTCAAAGAAGACAGCTGCTTGGCCGTCTTTGCGTGGGTAAATGCCTGCTCTCACTGACCTGAGGGCCTGACCGGGAGGTCCCTGGGCCCCGGCGGCACTGGCACTTTCTGGACATTAGCAGGCGTCGTGTGTTCTGGGAGTGGTACTTAGCCAGACCCTGAGTCGTCCGGAGCCTTGGGCTTTAGTGCCGGCGGTCTCGGCAGAGTGTGAGTACGCAGTTGAATTAATCAGTTTGGTATTTCACAGAATTCTGTTTTTACCAAATGACACATAATAGCCACATTTTTTGGATTTCACTTTTAATACATTCACTTTTTTGAAGGAAACTATTTGGAAGATATTGGCAAATGTGGCCTTTAGCAGACAAACCCATGTTTAGAGGACGTGGAACTCGGTCAAAGCGTGCAGATACGTGTATGGGGCGCTGCCTCAGGTCTGTGGGCCCGCGGGCCAGCGACGGGCTCCGACTCCCTCCTGGTGGTTCTGTCTCCAGTCAGCCATGGCGGTTCTGGTGGAGCCCCCAGGTCGGAAGCGAGGTGGCCTTCGGGCTCCGGCGTGCGGCCCGCGGGCGTCAGGCACACGGTCTTCGCATCTTTGCCCGCGGACGTGCTGACACGGCATGGACACTAAAATTCACATTCCTGCGTGTCATGTCTGTGCTTTTTCAGACTTAACTCTGCCCGTCCTCTCCTTCGTCTCAGATACGTCTGACTCTTGTGCCGTGAAACAGCAGGTGGGGTACGTAGTGGGGTACAGAAGGAAAATCCACAGCTGAAAACATTCTTGGGGTTTGCTGTGGTGAACTGCTGGAGCTTGCGGCTCAGAGGCTGCGTCCCCCGTGTCCCTGCTCCGTTGCTCTCCCTGGGGGATGGAATTCTAGATTACTGACGCCCAGAATGGTCAGTGCGACCGAGGACCTGGACTTTGTATTGCACTTTTAGTGTCCTCTGTGTAAGTGACTGGCAGGACAGTGTAGGAAGTGCAGGCCTGGGGTCCAGCGCCTGCCCACCAGAAGGGCGGGGCTCTGCAGCGCCCCCGTCCTTCCCACGGGAGGTGAGCATGTAGGCACGCACGTTTGTTCCCTCACGGGGTGCCATCGCGGCGCCTGTGGGGAACAGGTCACTTTGTCACGGTGGTGCAGTGACTTCTAAATAGGAGGCCAGTGTGAAACGGCAGAGACAGACTGTGCTCCACAGGGAAGACACGCCGTGATTTCCCAGAGTCAGTCCCAAAACACAGCTCACCCTGCAGCCACATTTCTGTGACTGTCATCGCCAGTTGCCAAGCGAACTTCTGGTAAACTTTTTTTTCCAAAGCAAAGGTGTAGCAGGAATGAAGACCGCTAGGCAGGCAAGGAGAGAAGAGGAAGAAGTGTGTTTATGTTTATTTAGTTGTTCACATTGGTTGTTAACTCCCAGGCCTGGGAAGCAAACCCAGGTCCGTGGGGTGTGTATGGACTGTACTCCCTTGGACAGTTGACCAGACAGCTGCTCCAGCAGGGCGGGCCCCTCTTAACTCCTGAGCTTACTTTGTCACACAGCGAAGTTAAGAACTTACTGCCTTGGACACGCCCTGGTGGTTTAGTGGTGAAGTCTATCCCTCTGGCCAGTGCAAACTACCCTGCGTGCAAGGGACCCCGGTTCCCATCCCAGCCAGGACGGGGAACAGCCACTTAACTAAATGAGGGAAATAGATGCTTCTTCCTCCTCTCTTCTGCCTGCTGCCAGTCTGCCTGCCTTCCTGGCTGTACCTTCCCTTTGAGAAAAAGGGGAAAAAAGAATTTCTGCTTTGTAACAATGACTTGTGTTCTAGCCTTGAACTACACTCAGAAGATGAGGTTTTGAACAATTTCCCTTAATTAGCCATTCTGAGTCTTTATTTATGTTTTAGAAATTTGAAATAAACCGAACTGTTAATGCTGAAGTTTGAATTCATGAATGGTTTATTCATACTAGAGAGTCACTTACGCCTTTTGTCATTTTGGAAAGTGTTTAAAAGAAAAATGATCCCACTAGGAGCGAGACTACCCCAAGCGATGGTTCGGGGGTGTGGTGAGGGCATGTGCTCCCCAACAGCGGTGAAGGGGGTTCAGAATTATCGCCGTGCCAGGGCGAAGACCGTTCTCTGAAAGCACAGTCGAGCTCCTCTAACCTCAGACTACGACATCACACCTTGGTGTTCTTCTGAAACACTGATTGGGCTGTAATTCAGTTTCTCGTTAGCTTTACTGCTGCAGGATCGTCCTCTTTGAAGGAGGAAGGCAGTCATCACCTCCCAGGAGAGTGGGTCACATCCTGGACGAGAAATGTTTCCGAACCTCCCCAGTCACTGCGTGGGCACGAATGGCAGCACCGTACGACCCACTTGTTTTCAGGGTGTAAGCTTCAGAAGGCTATCGCTTTTATTTTGCTGTAAGAGGGGCCAAATGGGAAGGCAGTTTCTGAGGTTCAGGAGATCATGCCCGCTCCCAACTCAGCGTCTCCGTGGCACTTATAAGTCCGCCGCCGACCTCTCTGGAGGCCCCTGCAGACCAGCAGCAGGTGTGCCGTGGTGTCTTAAACGTGAGCAGTAGTGAGCGGCTGAAAGAGTACTGTTAACCCATCTCTCTTGTCCCATGCAGTTGCTGTGACTGGCTGATGACTGTTTGTCAGAGAAAGAAAGAACTGAAAGCTCGCACGGTGTGGCTTGGATATCCCGAGAAGTGTGAAGAAAAGCATCCCAGAAATGCTATCAAAAATCAGAAATACAATGTGTTTACCTTTATACCTGGGGTAAGACCACTGCGTTCTTGAAAGCGCGCTTCATGCAGAGATTCTGCCCCTCGTTCTCGGGCGTTAAGCCCTCGCGGCCTGTCCCACTTGCAGTCTGGGCCTCCCTGCGAGCCGGCCCTGCTCCGCGTCTGGCGTAAATCGTCTCACTCTAACTGGCCGCGCCGAGCTCAGCTCAGCATAATTATCTCAGTTATTGCCTCCAGTTCTACATGAGCATTATTTTTATAGTGTTATAGAAATAATTAAACAAAGTGAAGTAAAATGATCAGAAAATTAGTCGTAAATTTTGTTTGACTGCAAATATTTTTGGAAAAAAAGTCGATTGTAAGGTTCTAGGCCTGCTGAAGACTTTACAATAAAATAAAATAAATTTTTGCACAAACAGGACACAGTAAAGTATCTCTTAATGTATCCCTTTACATTATAAATTTCTAGCCTTATTGTATTGTTGTGTTTGCTATCTTTACGTATTATGCTAAGCTGAAATACGGAAGTTTAAATATTTTAATGCATTTTTGTTGCTAGTGATGTTTCTGACTTAAATCGCAAAACCAGGTTCATATAGATTTAGAATGTACAGTTGAATCATTTTTGCTCTTTGTGTGTCCTTCCCTGTCTCATTAGACTGACTTACCTTTCTAAAGGCAAAAGGGGCTGTGCTGTTTTGACGTGTCCGGGGTGTTAGCTCTGTGCTGTTTTGGCTGCTTGCATCGTGGGCTGCTTTATCTCCCATGTTTTCATTCAGATCATCGTGCTGACCTGGTGGTGGGCACTGGTCTGCCCGTCGCCCCCTGTCCATCCTGCAGTGGGCAGACACGGACGCTCAGTATGCTTGTCCGCTCGGACACAGAATGCAGGCCCCGTCTTTTGTCAGGACGATAAAATGCGAGCAGATAAATATTCTCATCTTTATTTAATGAAGCTGCTCTCTTCTTTGGTTTAAACTATTCACTGCTCACAGATGGGCCAGGTACCGTGCGTTTGCCAAAGGTCACCGTGGTCACTTGGTGGGCAGGCGGGCAGCACGGGACTGGCCTCGGTGGCGCTGCAGCCTCAGGGCAGCCTGCTCGGGACGCTGTGTCCCGAAAGCACCGGTTGAAGGGCCTGCACTCTCCTACCCGTGAGTGGTTTTAGCTTGTCTTTGAAATTAGTCTTTTCATCTAAAACGTAGTAGTTTAGAAACATTTAGTAATTGCACAGTAGGAACTCTGCACCACTTTTAGCACGAATGGCAATTTCTGAATTACTAATAGATATAATTTATGCTAACTGAGATTTTCAAGAAATCACTGAGGAAAAGAGCTTTCTCTCCTGCTGAGATTAATTTATGAAATGATTCAAAACATTTTAGACAGCAATTGAACATGATTATGAATATAAACGTGTTATCAATGTAAACGCTTTTTCAGTCGCACACATAGTGTATGATGATGTAGACAATTTGATTATCTGCTCTTTAAGTCAACGGTAACTACTTAACCCATCGCTCTGCTCATTAAAATTTCCATACCTTCCGAGTTCTTCCAAAAACCCACATCCGCACAGATTGTGATTTGCAGGTTGGAGTTTGTGAGCCCCTTGGAGTCACAGTTGCTGTTGGAGTCATTCTTGGCTCTGAGCATGAGTGTCCGTCCATCTCGATTTTCAGTGTAGGTCTGATCGTTGGAGGCATTTGTATGTTGAAGTCAATAAATACCCTAGATCTTATGTTTCCTTCATTAAAGGTAATTACTTGAATTAAAAATACTTGCAGGATTTGTGTCCGTAAAATTTTACTGCATGACGATATTTATTTTATATGTTAAAATCTTGTTGAAGATGGGCTAATAAGCGATGATGCAGGGTGTGTAGCAGGTAGGTGTCTACCAGAGACTTGTTTATAGTTGGCGCGCGAACTTTGTCATTTCTTCGCCTGAAGGAGGTGAATGCTCACAGCAGACTGAGGTGGCACAACCTCTGTTCTGCTCCTTCGCTCCCTCCTTGTAAAGCTACCCCGATGTCCGTGCTCCAAAGACACGGCTGTCCTGTTTCATTTTACACCATAAGCAGGTCAGCTCCACTTACCCACGGGAGCTCTGATCTGCCCGCATGCCCGGCCTGGGCTGTGTTCCGTGCCTTTCCACCCTGGGGAGAGCGCCTCAGTGTGGCCACGGGGAAGCGGGGCGACGAGCGCGGCCGTGGGGACGCAGGGCGATGACTGCGGCTGCGAGAACGCAGGAAGGCCCAGACGCGCGGAGGACGCAGCATGATTGAGTTCTCATTGTCTTCAGTGTGTCTGAAAACTGGTTTGAGGTAGTTGCTTTACTTCTCTTTACGTGTGTTTAGTTATCAGAAAGCTGGTATCAAACTTGCAAATTTACTATCCGTAGGGCATCTTTTTACAGTTTGATGGAAATGTTAGTTTGCTTATTTTAATAATTTACTTGCGATGTGGAAGATTTTCCATGTAGAGTTTGTGTTAAATTTTTCTTTTCCTTTTTAGGTTTTATACGAACAATTCAAGCTTTTCTTGAATCTCTATTTTCTGGTCGTCTCCTGCTCACAGTTTGTGCCAGCACTGAAAATAGGCTATCTCTACACCTACTGGGCTCCTCTGGTAAAGGAACACATTTTTTTAAATTAATTTAAATGATTAAATAACTGAGTTGAAACTGTTAAATGATTTCTAAAAACATGATATTGTCACTGCGTATCATTGAACTTTTGTTAGAAGATTTGATCATTGTATCTCTGGAGTGCACTGCATCCCATGAAAGTATGGGGACAGTGCCCGGCCCTGGGGAGCCAGGTCTGCCCTGCAGGGCAGTGAAGCCGGGGCCGCCGCTCCTGCGTGCCTCGCACAGACTGCGGGAGTGTGGGTCTGGGGGATGAAAGTGCCTTGTCACCTCAGTGCGGAACGGCTGGGTGAATGGCCCCGGTCCAGGAGATGTTGCTGTGAGGCAGTGGAAGCCAGCGCCTCGCCTGCTGCCGGCACGGACGCCCTCTTGCAACCCTGGAAGGACAGCTTGGCCATGCGCATCGAAGCCTTTAAAACCAGATTCACCATTTTCATTTGAGGAGTTTATCCTGAAGAAATGCTGAATGACTGGTCAGGGTCTAAAACTGTTTATTATTATTTTTGATGACAAGAATTATTTTGAAGATCTAACCATGGGTGGTCGAATGTTATATGCTATGCAGATGTTAAAAAACTGGGTTGCTGTACAGCTTTAATAGTTTTTAGCGTTTTTAGAGCATTAAAGGTTCTCGCCCGTTAGACTAATGGGGGGCGAGCGGACCAAGCGTGTCTTGGCGAAACGCAGTCGTGGCTGCCCCATGTGAGGTGCGCGGCGCGGTCCCGCTGGACTTAGACTGGCGTGCGCGTCTCGATTTGTAAGGAAAGGTCAGGCAGGCAGGAAGACAGGAGGAAGAAGCACTGCGTTTTGTTTTATATTTCAGTTGTTCATACTGGTGGTCCCTCCCCTGCACCCAGGCCTCGGTGTGTGGTCTCTGCTGCTTCACAGGTGATGACGCAACCGCTGCCCCCTAGGGCTTGCCCTGCTCACGTTTTTTGAAGTACTTGATGCGTTTTTGACCTGTGAGAGTGAAGAGTGAACTTTGTGCTGTCTAGATAAGGCCTCAGTAAGACCCTGCTTCGTACCCACACAGGGCCCTGCCGCTCTCCTGGCGCCATGTGTCCCTGGGGTGCACGGGTGCTCGCGGGCTTCCTGCTGCCTCGGACGCACACAGCCGTCTCCTGCTCTGCTGGGGGTCGCCCTGCGCACATCGGAGCTGCTCTGCTTTTGAAGCGGCTTCTTTTGTTCCTTGTTTAGGCAGCACCCAAGCTGATGCCTTGTCTCAGAGAACAGACAGAGACCTGCTGGTCTCTGCTTACACTGCCATGCACATCTTCACCTTCGACTGAGCCAGCATCTGAAAAAGCGACGTTCGTGTTAGGCTCACCTTTAAATCCAAGAAACAGACTTGGGGACTATCAGTTCTTTGATCCAAAGTCACCTTTGAGAACGCTTTTTGAAACTTTGAAAATTCAGATCCTCTAAACATTCTTTTTTGTGACTACACGAATTTAAAGAACCTTTAAACTAAACTTGGATCTGAAATACATAGTTTTTGGTTTTTTTGGTTCCTTTGCCCCAAGGTAGTGCCTGTCAACAGCAGTGTCTTCCTGAGGACCTTTTGAGACCCTGCTCTTGCCTCCAACGTGTCATCAGTCCCGGGCCCGCCGCACACACTGGAGTTTGACGTCCTCTCTCGTCTGCTCCAAGGTGCTATGAGATGCTGAGGAAAAGTGTTCTGTTGCCATTTCCACATTTCTCCAAGCGAAAATCCTGCCAGCGAAGCGAGAAACCATCATAAAACTGGTGGTGATAGAACCCTGTCTGAAGCGCACTGACTTCATAGAAAAAGTCCCTTCCAGCTTGCTCCCACTGCTCTGACTAAGACTGTGCTGCTTCTGAAAGGGGTCGGCGTGATTAATGATCTTTCTGTTTCACTACTCCTGGCGCTGTTATTGCTGGTCAGCTCGGAGTCATTCATTCGTACTTCCAGGTAGTGGAAGCAGAAGCCGAAAAGAAAGTGACTTCACTGCGTGATCATGTCAGGATTAAGAGGACTTTCATGCTGTCTGTGTCAACGATCCTCAGGCAGACGGTGTCATCAGAGGAACAGGCAGAGTGTAATGCTCCCATCAGCGTTAACACGATGGGGTAGATGTGCCTGTGCAGAGGGCTCTGCATCCGGAGAAGGCAGCCCGAAAAGCTAGAGGATCCCGCCATTTGCAACCACATCGATGGAGGCAGACGGGATCACGCCCAGTTAAGTAAGTCCGAAGGACAAAGACAAGTACCGAATCATTTCCACTCATCCGGAGATTTGTGATGCCCTCGTGGTGCTGAGCTCAGAGCTACAGCTGCGCAGGCAGCGCGCACGGCGCAGGCCAGACACCGCCTGCCCGCAGGTCAGTCCAGAAACAGCCTTACTCCCCGGCTCATCGGTGTTGAGCAAGGCGCCGAGCAAGTTCAGCGCAGAGGAAATAGTGTTTTCATCAGGTGGTGCTGGACAGCTGGGCAGCCCGCCAACACCCCCAGACGCGCTCTGGCCGCATCATCGGCCTGTGAGATGGCCCAGCCTGTGTGGAACCCAGGGAAAGCACGACGCGGAGTTTGAGACGGGACACTGAAGCCTCAGGACGAAGAGGTGAAGTGGACGCCCTCAGAACAGTCGACTCGTGCATCAGAGGACACCGTCAGGACAGTAAGGGGAGTCTGCGGGGAGAAGCATCTGTGGCGCCTGTGTAAGTTGTGACAAGTCCCATGCTCCCCACGAGAAAGGTGCACCAGCAGCTTCTTGAGAAGATGGACAAACCCGGGAACAAGTGGTCCAGGCCTGACACTGCCAGCGTGGGGCCGCTGTGGGAAGGCGGGACGGCCCCCAGGGGAATCGCACCCCAGCACCGAGACGGGCGGGGTGATGGCCACTGGCAGGGGTTTTCTTCTAGAGGCGAGAAAAGCATTCCCAAATTAGGTGGTGGTGACGCATATCTGAAGCGTGCGCTTTGAAAGGCGGGTGGGCGTTAGGCCACGTGCGTTGGGTTCCAGCAGCTCTTTGCAGGTAGAGCGACGGGTGTCCCAGGACCCAGATGGGGCCCTGTCAGCTGTCCAGCGCTGCCTGGAGAGCCTTCACTGTGCTCTTCTCAGGACAGTGCTTTGCTAGCCCCTGGAAATGCACCAGCAGAGGCCAGTGGGGTGGAGATGGTGGCGGCAGAGCCTAGACACCTAGAGCTGGGGGCCAGAGCCATGGGGACGGGTGATGGCAGCGGCTGGAGCCCCGCACTGGAGAGCGGTGCCCCTGGAGGTTGAGATGTAGGGAGAGCAGCACACAGGGAGGGGACGGGGACTCGGCCCCTCCTTGGAGGACAGCTTTGCCGTCCATCAGACTCCTTGGAGTGTGGCTGAGGAGGTGCAGCAGGGGCAGGCCAATGCCTGGTGTGTGCAGACCGGGGGGCTCCTGTGGGCAGTGGCGATGTCAGGGACAGAAAGGTGTCCAGACTTCATGTATAGGTGGTGGTCACACCAGTGGGCGTGGAGGTCGGGGAGTGGACTGAGGCCACCAGGAGAGTGGACTCCCCCGTCCACACACAGGAGTGCCCACCAGGGGCCCGCTCAGTGTAGACCACTGCTACTAGGGCGGAAACTTGATGAAAGAGGATTGCCCCTTTCTGGAGCGGCCGCCGGTGCTGGCTGCTGACCGAGTCGCCTGGGCGCTTTCTCGGTAACGCAGCCCCTCAGGAGGCCTCCGGTGCAGCGCACAGGCTGACTGACCCGAACGCTCATGCGGGCTTAAAAAGGAAGTGTGGCCTTTCCCAACCAGGGCCCTTCACCGCACGTCACCGCTGTGGCACGTTCTGCATTCAGTTTTCAGCAGCGAGCATCAGCTCCACCTCCAGCCTCTTCCAACGCACCAGAGGGGCTGGGCTGCGCGTGCTGCGCGAGCTGCGCCCCAGGCCGGGCGGGCAGACACCTGCAGGTGCCGCCACAGAAGCGTGGCAGCTGGCGGCCGGCGCGGGCTTCAGCTTCGATTGCCCGCTGCTGGAGTGAGGGCCACTTACTGAAGATGCTGTTTCTTTTTCTGAGTTTTCTCGTGCTTTGTTGGGAGTCTGTTACGATGTGAATTAGGAAAGCTTTCTCGGGTATAGTAAGAATTGTAAATATTTTGCTATGTGTTAAATTTATAATGTTTCACGTTGCTATTTTTTGCCTTTGTTTCCATTTATTTTATGTTTTAAAAGTAATATAAATTGGGAGGGGACTGTAAAACTCCTGGAAGAAGGTAACCATTGTTACAAGTCGGTTCTCAACCTCGTTTCCTTTGTTCACAGGGGTTTGTCTTGGCCGTTACTATCGTGCGGGAAGCCATTGACGAGTTCCGGCGTTTCCAGCGCGATCAGGAGGTGAACTCCCAGCTCTACAGCAAGCTCACTGTGAGAGGTGAGGCCCGTCTTTTGTCCCGTCGGCGTTCGTTTGGCTGCTGCGGTCATTTCGAGTTGTCTCGGTCGAGTCTGTTCTGAAGCCTGATTGTGCGCGTGGAGAGGTGTCGGTTTCCTGACGGCACGTACAGCCTCAGGGCGGGGTCCCTTCTCTGCGTGTTTGCACGCACATGTGAGTGTGTGCGCGTCCCACGCGGGAGCGCACAGTGCTTGCGGGTGTGCTCTGCTGCGGGGACAGCTGTGTGCTTGGACCGTCAGGACGCCCACCTCTGGGCGCGCTCTCCGAGACGCATGATTGCTTTCTAAAACCTCGCTTCCCGCTGTAGACACAGGCATGAAGGTCACACACCTGGTCATGCGGTCTTGGACCACACTTAGGCTGAAGGACTTCGAGCTCCTGAAATCAAGGCCATGACCACACGCGATGAGGTGCCTGAGCCCCAACCCAGGGCTTTCTCCCTGCCCCTGACGCTCCTCAGCAGCTTGCGCATTGGGCTCTCTGCTCACCGTGGAGGGAGAGCTGCAGGGTCCGCGGGACGTGGTGGCGCTGCCACCGGTAGGCAGGCAGTCCCGCAGGAGACCAGCACTCTGAGACCTGAAGACGAGGGACGCCGAGGCCCCGCGTGCGCTTCCCAGCGTCTCAAAGCCTTTCAGAAACACTGAGAGCGGATTTTGTGTCTCCTGTGGTTGTACGGACACTGGTACAACATTATTTGAAGTAATCCTTTCCAGAAACGTGTTTGTGGCCTGTCGAGATACAGTCCACGTGACAAGAAATGCATCCTTTCAATGAGTGCAGTTCGGTCGCCTGGACTTGCCGGCTGCCGCCCAGTCCAGTGGCTGCGAGAGTCTCGTCTGAGTTGCTCCCTGACGCTGCTGGCAGCTGCGCTTTCGTATGTGCCTCCTGGCTGTTTGCTGTCTTCTGGTAGGAATGTTCCTCCCATCCTTTGCCCGTTTTTACCTGCTTATCTTCCCTCTGCTGAGCCATGTAAGAGTTGTCTGTGTTCCAAGTTCCTGGTCAGATATGTGATTTGGAAAGTTTTGTCTGATTCTGTGTGTTGTGTTTTCTTGTGTCATGTTGTCCTCTGATGCACAGGCGTTTTGTTATTTTGACGAGATCCATCCCATCTTTTTCTCCTTTTGTTCCTTGAGTTTTTGGGGTTCTGTGTAAGAGACAAATTTGCTTGCCCTAGGTTGCAAAGGTTTGCTTCTGTGTTTTCTTCTAGGAGTCTTAGAGTATTAGCTCTTAGGTTTGCATTCCGGTCAGTCATTTATTTCCACACAGTCTTTCTCGTGTGGTAGGTGATTTTGCCTTCAAAAACTTGAGTATCAAGTTGTCCCAGTGCAATTTATTGAAAAGACTATTCTTTCTTGGTTGAATTTAAAAAGTAAATATTAAAAAGCTTTGATATTTAAAGTAGAGGCAATAGAGGAAAGGTGTGTTGTAGTGAACTAAGCTTTAGTTTTGGGAATAGGCCCCTGGGGAAAAGATCCCCAGGGAAAAAGGTGTAACCTAGGTTTGTCTTTTAGGAATATGGATCGGACTTGGCTTAAATATTAAATTGTTGTAGCTGTGGCAGTGGAACTGAGCAGAGATTGGTTTCTGTGTGTTCTTGTGTCATTCAAAAGTAGCTGATGTGGGTGTCAGGGAACATGGTGGGGGAGCATGGGTGGGGAGCATGGGTGGGCGGCAGCCGCACAGGCCTTTCCTTCCCCAGAAGCGTGGAAAAGGCAAGCAGACTCTGTCAAGCGAACCCTCAGAACTCCGGAAGAGAGTCTGCGGTTTGCTGTGCCCGATGATTATAAGGCAGCGGGGTTGGGAACACGGGGCGGTTTTGGTGTTTTCACGGTCCTGTGCCATCCCCCCAGCATGTCTGGAAGAGCGGCCCACATTCCCTGTGCTGCTCAAGGGAGCAGAGCAGATCTCGTTTGTCAAGCGCGGTCATTGTGTGTCCAAGCTGTCTGAGGGCGCTGCAGACGATGCGGAGGCCCCCGTGCCCAGGTCTCCTTCAGGGAGGCGCTCCCTCAGGGACGGGGAGCAGGAGAGCTGCCTGTGTCTCCCGCGCCGCGTGTGGAGGCTCAGGTTGGCCACAGGGGCTGGGGCAGAAGATGGCAGTTGAGGCGGGGATGACAGTGTCAGATGCCTGACGAATCAAGTAGGGAGAGCATGTCTGGAAAATGAGACATGCAGAAGTGTCTGTGTTTATTGGACGGTTTTGAAAGCCACGTCGTGGCCGGCCTTGGCCGTTTGTCTGGCCAGTCTCGAGTCTGTGCGGGCCGAGCTGTGAATCGCCTGTCCGCGTGCTGCAGGTTCTCCAGCAGAGAGCTGACAGCAGGACCGGGCCGGCCGTGCCGCGCGAGCACGGTGCGGCCGCGAGGACTTCTGATCCCGCGCAGGATGGAGGATGCACACGCACAGAGTTCAGCACGGCCCCTGACACACACGGCTGTGCCGTTTACCAGGCAGCGGAATAACCAGAAGAGGGAGAAGTATCTGAGTTCATGAGTGAGCAGAATTTAGTTCTCAAAATGTCTAGTTTGCCACAAGAGATGACAAAGCATGCAGAGTAAGTGTGGCCCACTTTCAGAGAAGTGAACCGCAAGCCTAGACATTAGACTTCTAGACAGACTGAACGAGCTACTCAGTTATGCTCAGGAGCCAGAGGAAACCACGGGCGAATTTCTAGAAGCTACCTGCAGAACGATGAACAATAAATAAAAAACATCGGTCCAGGGCTAGAGACGAGTAAAACCAGACGCAAGCCGATGTATTCTAGCACTGAAAAGACTGTACATAAGCTCAGCGGCTCGTGGAGATTTCTGTGGCAGGAATGGGCGGACAAGAGAAAGTGTCTGTGAACTTGGACCTGGCCTGGATGAAAGCACCCACTGGGTTGCAGAAGGAGGACGGAGGAAGGTGGCCAGAGTCGAGATGTTCAGGACAGCGTCAGTCCCCGCATCCTCTTGACTTGATGGGCGTCTCAGGAGGGGAGAGGAATTGTGCTCCCCCACTTCCCAGG
Organism: Solenodon paradoxus; assembly: GCA_004363575.1. Taxonomy (NCBI): domain Eukaryota; kingdom Metazoa; phylum Chordata; class Mammalia; order Eulipotyphla; family Solenodontidae; genus Solenodon; species Solenodon paradoxus. Next base: position 30,874 of record RJWH01004537.1, on the reverse strand, counting down.
ATTGAGGGGAGGCGGTACCTGACAGTCGGGAAGCGCAGCGACCCTTCTCGAGTTCATGCAGCGCAGCAGCTGGGAGGCTAACGCGAGCTCTGGAAGCGTGGTGACCGAGAGGCCGAAGAGGCTGCTCGGTTAGAGGTGGGCGTCAGCACGCTAACCTGCAGACAGACGCTGGAGGTGGCATGGGTGACGCTTTTCATGTGATAGAGGAAGCTGTTGACCCAGAGTTGTGTGCGAGTAAGCGGTGCTCTCGTGTTCGGAAGGGAAGGAGGAGTGGAGACCTTCTGGAAACGTGTGACATGGAGAGCAGGGACGCACACCCAGCGCCTTACACGGCGCTCTTCGCGGTCGCCGAGGGGGCAGCAGCCCACATGCCTTGGCTGGGCGAATGGGCGGGTTTGGGCCTGGCCCTGCGCTGGGGTGGTCTTCACCCGTAAAATGAATGACGTGTGGTCGCTGGTGAAACCCAGAGGAACCTTGGAAACACGCTGCGTGGTCGCAGCCGGAAACGAGGAGGGGCCTGTCCTGAGACTTGTTCCTGCAGCCGGGGAGCGTGGGGAGGGGCCCTTGTGTGTGACGCAAGTGTTGTGCAACCGGACAGCTGGTTACAAAGCGTGGTGAATGTCCTAAGTGACACTGAATTATTCACTTCAACCAGTCGTATTCATTTTGCCTAAAATAGTATAAAACGCTGAAAGGACCTCCTAATACTATATCTTTTACACTTGTTGTATAAAGTGTAAAACAATTTTTCTGAAACAATTTTAGTAAGTCTATTGTAATTGGAGTATTCCCAATAAAATTGGAAAATTAGCTTTTAAAAATTCGTCACCATTGCTGGTGATCTAAGAAGACGCTTCCCGGGTCGACACTGGAGCTGAGAGCTGCTGCTGCCTTCTGCCTCCTTGTGGGTCAGGACCCCTATAGCGCTCCCCTCACAGCTATCACCTCAGGTAGCGGGGTCACCTGCTGGTCACCGAGGAGGAGCCTGAGGCGCCAAGTCACTGCAGCCTCAGGGAGAACCGGTGCGACCGCCGCTCTGAAGCAGACCCCGGGCCTTCCCGGCGGCAGGCGCTCCGGGGCTGCTTGTGCTCCGCTGGGAACGCGCCCCCCAGAGTGTCAGGCACGCGGCCGCGTTCCAGCCTGGTGGCCTCTGTTCTCGTGGAAAGTGCCTGCTTGGAGGGCACGGCGGCTGCCCTGCTGCGCGGCTCCTGTGTCCCTTGTGTCCGCTGGCCACGCTCGAGCTTCTCACCTGCGGCCTCTTCAGCACATTCTTCCAGAACAGACTGCAGATGTGACCTCCGTCGTGCTTGCTCTTGAATCGGGAAGCCACCTCCACTTTTAAATGCTCTCACACCTGGGCGGGGCTTTGGAAGCAAAACGTATTTTAACCGGCCTGATTTTTGTTAACTTTGTTTTCCTTTCTGACAAGCTGTGTTTCCTTGGGACTTTCCAGATCTGTGGCCGCTACTTTCCTTCCTTTCTCCTGTGTCGGTTGCTTTGATTATTGATTCCTGTCTTCCAATGGGCAGCATCAGAGGCAGAGTCTAGCTGGTTGACAGCTTTTGCAGAATTTCCTGATCTGAATTTGAATCGTGTGACTACTCTGCTTTCGTTTCCTTGGAATCAGTTCCTTATACTTTTCTCTGTGGGTATCATCATCCATCCAGCGAGCTAGCTCTCGAATCAGCTCTGCAGGCGCTTACTGAGTGCACACGGCGTTGGGCGCCCGAGAACCCGGGGTCTCCGACAGGGCCGGTCTGGGGCCGCGCTGCCGTAAGCCTGGTTCGTGGTTGGGCAGGTGCATGCACGGCGTTTTCTTGTTTGTTTTGGTCTTGCTTTAATCAGCCACCAAATCTCAGGGCTAAGTCGTATCAGTCCGTTATCGTATATTCCCAATGTCAACCCAATGCGGAGCAGGGCTTCATACATAGAACGGATCTTGAGTTAATTCTGTGCTCGACTTCTGTGCAGCTGTGATGATGGCTTCCTTCCCATGTCTTAAGCTCTTTCCTGTATTCGTTGTTAGACGTGTTTCCAGATAGTAAACATGAGAGAAGCAAGCTGTTGTCTTCAACCTTTTGTGCACACTTGCGTGTATGAACGTGAAAGGAAACATTTATGTGTTTGCATATATTTTGTCTCCGTCTCCTGTCACAAAGGAATGTGCCCAGTTAGAGGGCAGAAAGGTGTGTCCTTTTTCCTGTGTGTCCATGTGACCCACACTGTCGCATACTTGCTCAGTCTTTTTTTTCACATTTAAAGAAATGAAATGTCTCAGTGAAATTTACTGTTTGTGAGGAATAATTATGCCTTAAAAATCAAGAAATTTTAAAGTCAGTGCCAGTGCCTTTTCTTTATCGTCTGCATGCTGTGTACACTTCCGCAGGGAGGTCGTGGACACGGCTCACAGGTTGCCGTGTGTTCTCCGCGGCAAGCACGCCCCTCTGGTGGTCAGCTCTTCACATGGGCTTGTTTTTCAGTTTCCTTCTAAGTTCGCTCGAGCGTCGTCGAATCTTCCCATCAGAAATCGCTCAAGGGCTGAATCGCTGGGAAGTAATCGGAGTGAGTGGTGCAGCCCCGTGCTCGAACAGTGATGCTTTCCCTCTTTTATCTGTGTGGCGTCATCTTGTTTGCTTCTGTCGTAACGCAGATGACATTGGATGACGGCATTCAGAAGTCATTTCTGTAAATGACAAACATGCTCAGCTTTTCTCATACTCATCTCATACAATCTCTTCTTGAAACAGACCTAAGTTATCTTGCTGTGGTCTGAGCACACTTGATAAGAACCCCCTCTACTCCTCATTCAGGAGCACTCAGCATGCGTTACTGCGTTTTCACTGTGCAATAATATCTATCCATCTGTTACTGATGTCGGGCGCAAGCATGTGATTCATTGTCTCGTTTGTTTAGGTCTCTGTGGTATTCCGAAGTGCACGTATATTCTCAGGACCAGATGCTTATACTTAGGGTAGGAGACACACACACACACTCAGGGCTGGGTGCACACGTACTTACACGTATACGTGTCTGTGCAGGAGTGGAGGTGAATACTCATTCTTCAGGTGACCAGTACTTCCTCAGGTCACCTCTAGAGGATCTGTGTGAATTTCTTTCTTGTAGTGTCCGTGCAGTGGAGGTTCGATGGCGTCATTTGGAGATTCGGGCCTGGAGCACAGGAAGCATCACTTTGAACGTGCCTGCCGGCCGGCACAAGGTCTCTGCCTCCACACGTGAGAGTCGTGTGCCCGTGTGTCTGGCAGCATCCAGTTCTCACCCTGGTGGCGTGTGACTGGCCCTCACCTTCTGCTAGCGCTCTCAGCCCCTGTCGCGCTGGTCCTGCGGCCGAAGAGTGGCGGGCACTCCGTGCGTGGGAGGCGGGCCAGGTTTCAGAGGCTCCCCGCCGCCTCGCACTTGGGGACGACCGTGCTCTCCTCCACTTTGCTGGCCTTTTCCCTTCTGCTTACCTGTCAGCTGGTTTACATTTGACCTTTGATAAAGTCCGTTCATCTTTTCATCCTAAGTGCCTTTTAACGGTATTTCCCTACTAAAGAAAGTTATCACGTGGCCAGTATGTTGATGCTGTTTGACTATTTTTTAATCTTTCGCAGATATAAATTCATAATTTTTATGGATGTTCATCTTCTGATCTCTTCCTTTATGGAGATCTCTTCCTTCCGCACTTTAATCTTAGAAAGTCTCTTCCTTCCTAGTATGTGCTTTAATTTCCTAACGGTATCCCGTTTGCATTTTTTGTGTTAAAGTTTTACTCCATTTTCAGTTGTACGTTTCAGAGATGTATTTTATGCATATATGTAACTTTTTTTTTTTTTTTTACTAAATTGGTCAGTTACTTTTTAGAACCAGTTACTCCAGTTTCTGCGGTTCTCTCGCAGACCTCTGCGCATGTGTTGGATTTGATGGTCTGTCTCCTCTGCTGTTCTCTTCCACGGATTCACCCCCTTTCCATGCCAGCTGCACGGGCTTGACTTACCGATCCTTCCCGCAGGCACATGTGTCCTGGGAAACCTCCCCCTCTGCTTCTTTCCCTTCCTCCAGCAGCCGCTTTCTTTTCTCTGTGCGTGTACATGAATGCGTGTCTGATGTGAGCATTTCCTGTTTGGGGTGTCTTTCTGCTGATGAGTTAGAGCAGCAGCGTCCACCTCAGGGACAGCGTTGCGGCATCAAGCATCTCCATCTGTTGCTTGCTCGCTCTTTCAAGATTTGCACTTTGGGGTGTTTGACAGGGAAGCCCCTGCCCGGTCAGGCACTGACACTAGAGGAGCCGCGCGCGGGACGAGGGACAGCTTCCTCGCGACAGACGGCATTTGGCTCACGTCCCTCTCGCAGGACCTGAGGGCAAGTTTAAACCTCCGTTTAGTGAGTTAGGGAAAGAACAACAGCAGAAATCGTTTGCTGTCTGTCCTCCTTAGACAGGCTGGAGTCATAAGGAGCCGGGGGTCGTGAAGTGCAAAGAAAGCTCTGGAATAGCAATTGGTGGCTCTACACTCTGTTCTTTCTTTTCCGAGCTCATGAAATGGGAGTCGTGGAACAGGCTGGACAGCTGCCTTCTGTTTCCTCCCCTGAGCAAACGCTGTTTTTGAAGCTCACTGGTTAATGGAAAGATTTCATTGAAGTAGTGAGAAGAGGGGGCAGGACTGTTGCTGCCTCCTGGGTCATACTGTTACCTGTTCGATCAGAGAGGAAGAGGCCAGCGGTGTCTGGCTGCTGAGTGCGTGTTGGCGGTAACTGGAGCAGGACATTTTAATGAAGGACTGTCATTAGGCTCACGAGCTGCCATTGTGCCTGGCAGCACCTTCGTTATGTATTTAGAGGCTGCTTCTAGTAAGTGTAGCTTTGAAACGCTCGCATTTAGGTGCCCGTTTCACTCACACCGTGTGGCTGGCGACTGTTGGCTTGGAGGAGCAGGGAGCAGTGGGTGTCCTCTGGTGCCATGACCCTGAAATCAGGGGACTCTTGTTACCGGTCACTCCCAGCTCGGGTCCTGTCTCAGCTGGAGGAGCTGGAACCCTAGCCGTGTGGGCCCGGGGTCCCCGGACAGACAGCACATGCCCGTGGCGCGGGTCTGCGGGCCAGCCTGCAGGGCGTGGGTGGCCGTCCTTCTCTTGGGTCGCAGGCCCAGCTGCTCTGCCGGGAGAGCAGGGAAGCAGCCTGTCGGCTCATGTGAGCAAGCAGCGGAGGAGGGACGCAGGCCTGCGGGTTCGGGTCGCTAGAGAGCCAGCCGTCCACGCCGGGCGGTGCTCAGAATCGAGACGCGTGTGCTAGGACGCAGCAGACACGGAGGGCGGACCGTCACGCTGCCTTGACACTGTGCTGTGGTCAGACTTCTGTTCGTCGGTTCACGTTACAGCGTTGACGTTCGGGGCGCTTTCCCGAAACGTGTCCTTGCAGGTAGTTCCACAGAAGCGAGGAGCGATGACTATACAGGCTGAGATTAACTGACGGCCGTTGTGTGCAGATTTGCTGTTTGTGGTGTTCTGCGACGGTGATAAAGCCCGGATGACAAGTACCAGGAAGGCCGCGTTTACCCTGCTTCTCAGCGTCCTGTCACTTGTGTAGGACACTGGCTTACCTTGTGGCACCTGTTTCTCTGTCTCCTTTCCCACCTCCTGCTGCAGAGGCTGTAGGAGCAGGAGGAGGCGCCGGTGACGTGACCGGTGGCAGCGGCCCTGCTGCGGGGCCTCAGTGCCTCACTGCTGGCTGGGCGGCGGCGCCCCAGGCGAGGGCTCAGAAAGCAGGCCCTTCCCGAAGGAGGCCTTGGGAACACGCTTCTCCGTCGTGGAGTTGCCTTAAGATTCGTGTCCTGCGGCTCCAGAGATCGCGCTGCTCCCTGGCGTGGATAACACGGCGGCCCTCCCTCCCGAAGTGATTGCAGCCACAGGAACCTGCTTTCTGATGCCACGCGCCTTGGGCTCCTCTCGGGCGGGGGCAGACGGCAGCGCCGCGCTCCTTGGCGCTGAGGCTGGACGGCCTGTCAGCACGAGTTTCAGGGTTGCTGACGGGACACTCGCCCCTCGTGCTGCGAGCAGTCAGGTTACAGCGGCTCCGAAAGACACGGACCTTTTCCCGTGTTGAAACAGGAGGGGCCCGGATGCCAGCGGGAGCCACCGGCTGCGGCAGGCGCGAAGCCTCCAGAGTGACCGCGGAGGCGCTTCCCAGGGCCCGAGCTGTGCGTGGAGCCCTCGATCCGCTCCGCGGCCGCCTGAGTGCTGCACGTCCACGCACCGACGCAGGCGTCACCGAGATCGGTGTCACCTGCTGCAGAGTGTGCACAGGGTCCTGTGGGGGGGTCACCTTGCAGTCCTGGTGGAAGGGGGCTGTCACTGCTCGCCGTCCGCGCCGTCCGCCGGCCACAGGCTTGGCCAGGGCTTGGCACCTGGAGCTCGCTCCCTTCAGCCACCCTGGTGCTGCGCGCAGTGGTGTTTCTCCTCATCGATGGCCGAGACCCGAAGCGACGGCCGACGTGGGAGGACCTCCCCAACAGACCCTTCTGCCGGGCGTCCCGCGCGTCTCAGGAGGTAGCGACTTGTCTGGTTTTTGGAGCCGAATAAAACGAGTTAATATTTGGTAAACTGTGTCTATTTGAAATAGATTTTTTTAAACGTAAGTATAGATAATTTCTAAAAGTGTTTCTTTTTTCCTCAGAAGCTATTTGTAAAGTGTTGCTTATCAATTGAAAGTCTGACTGGTTGTTTCCCTGACTTGATCTTCTTTTTTTTTTAAGGTAAAGTGCAAGTTAAGAGTTCAGACATACAAGTCGGAGACCTCATCATAGTGGAAAAGGTTGATTCATTTTTAATATTTTTTGACCTATATATGTCAATTATTAATTAATATTTAGCCTGATTGCAAATAACTTTTGAATCTGAAGGAAATCGAAACATTTATTTTAAATCTCACTGCCTGTGGGTTTGATGTACATGAAGAAAATGTAGGCTCTTCTGTATGTTCTGTTTTGCTAAAGTACATGTCATTGTGGGTGGGTGAGCTCATATTTTGTCTAAAATAAGACCTGTAACTGCTTCGTTACATTATCAGAATTGTTTAATTTGCTTGAAGAATTGTGTTGGTCGAGCCTGTTTCTAGAGCTTGCTTTACAGAAGACACACATGCATCGTCTTGGAGGTTACTTCTCATGGACCTGAAGGAGCATGGGCAGAGGGCGTCTGCTGCCCATGGGGCTCGAGCCAGGGTCTGCGGGGCAGCAGGCAGGGGTTGCACGCTTAGGCCTCCCGCCCTGCGGGCCGTTGCAGTCAAGACTCGAAGGGACTTTGGGGACGTATTAGACGACAAGCTTTCCTGAGGCCTCCTAGAGTGTCGCCTGTGACGTGTACAGCAGGGAGTCTTCCTCCAGACGGCTCAGTCTGCCTTCGGCACTCACTGCCTGGTGCCCTGGGCCTGCAGGAAGGCTCAGCAGCGCTCCCAGCACCTTCTGTGCACTCGGGATGGACACCGCGGGGTCCGACCAGCCGGCCTCGTGCTTCTCCTTTCCGCTGTTCTGGAAGAATGTCCACGGCAGATGGCTGAGCGTGCTGATCAGACCGCCTGATGCAGCTTTTTAAATCACCAGCGTTTATCATCTGTGTGTCTGTGGTCAGGCTTGGAGCTGCTTAGCTGGGCCTCCTGGTTGGGCCCTCTCAGACGCCATCTGGGTGTCACTTGTCAGCTGCAGTCTCCCATGGGGTGGAGCGGATGTCTCATCACAGCAGGGCGTGTTGCAGATGTGCCCTCTGTCTGTCCTGCTTGCTGCCTCCTCATCCGGGCACATGGCTCTCCAGGGACAGCTCACGCTGGCCTGCCTGCCGGAGGGCAGGGTGGATGTGGCCTCGAGACCCCGGCTCCCCATACCCTAGCACTTGCCCTCTGCGGAGGCCTGTGCTGCTCCGGGTGGGTTTGAAGATCCGGAGAGACTCTCTGAGCCAAGTGAGCGCTGATTGACCTTTTCATTCTTCACTTCCCATCCCCTTTGTCCTTCCCATGCTGGCTCAGCTTCCCCTGTTGAGTTTGGTGGAGCCACGCACTTGGCTGCCCCTTGGCGTCCTGGCTGTGTTTCCGGTGCGAGCAGCTCAGTCGGGCAGGGAGGACTGTCGCTCTGATTGTGGTGTCCCCGTGCGTGCTCACATTGACACGACACCCGGGCACAGCCGGCAAAGCTGTGCTCCGCAGTTGCCCCCCTGGCTGTCCGCTGCCGCGTGCTCCCACGAGAAGAGGGGCGCACAGGCTCGCGGCCCGGGGAGCCGTGGAGGAGGGTCCTGCCGGTCCTTCGTCGTCGGGAGCCTCGCCGTGTGCGGAGGCAGGATGGCATTGCGTACCCTCCTGTGCTCTGCCCGTGTAGCCCTTTTCCACACACTGTGTCTCCACTTTCTGTGCTTGCATAAAAACTTGATTTTTCAGAAATTTGAAACCCAGTTACCGCGAAAGGAAAGTTTTACTTATAGGCTCATGATATTGTTAAGCCCACTTGTGTGCGTTTATGGTGATGAAATATTTTTCTGTCACTTGATACATAATTGTCATAAAGAAAGCACGGATTTGATAGAAAATGGATTTTTCTTTTTTATTTAATCTGGCAAACTTGTAACTTCTCTGTAATTTGATCACATTTCTATTTGCAAATTGATGTTTGGCTATTTCCATGGTGGATTTTTGTTGTAGGATATTTCTTCTAATTCTGAATCATAACATGGATATAAAAGCGGTAGATTAATGTCCACGTTATAGTCTTTTCAAGGGACGATGCTCTCGGGGGGCGGTGAGGTCATGGTGCAGGCGTGGGGGGCGGTGAGGTCATGGTGCAGGCATGGGGGGCAGTGAGGTCAGGCGCAGGCATGGGGGGTGGTGAGACCGAGCGGCCATGTGCTTGGGGAGAGATGTGGGGCGCCCTGTCCAGTAGCCTGGGCTATAGCAGTGTTTTAGCTCAGACTCACCCAGGAGAAGGTCTCTTTTCTGTGCTGGTGACAAGGCACTGTTAAGTCACCCGTGGGTGCGGGTGAAGGAGGGAGCCCCGCTGGAGCCAGCAGGAAAAAGAATACGTGCTGACTTTTACTCTGTTACCTTTATGATGGCTGAGCCATGTAAATGCACCATCAGGAGACAGGCAGGGCGTATGTGAAGCAGCCCCGGCCCGTGTTGCTTACGAGGATTTAGCATTCGGTGGCGTGACAGGACGGAAGACGACGCTGGAGCCAGACGAGGCATGTGAAACCCCTCAGCTATGTCAGTCCCTGGTGAAGTCACTTCCGAGTATGACCTCGGCACCGAGACGCCAGTCCGTCGGGACATCGTCGTCGTCTAACGTGTGCTCGCTCACCAGACAGCAGTCCAAGCAAAGCACACGGCACAGCCGGGGCGAGCGGGAGAGAGGCCCGTGCGTGCAGGGCGGCCGCACCCCTGTGCACACGGCGGAAGCCCGGGTCTCGTGTCCTAGGAGCCGCGACAGGTCCTGCCACACCTGTAGAGCAAGTCTGTGCACCACGACGGCCCGGCATCGTGCTGTGTCTTTCACCGCGTGGCAGCCAGTAGACACAGTAACAGGAAGGCTGCTCGTGAGGGTGCGTGTGCCCCTCACGTTCACGTGTGGGTTCGGTCGCGTCTCGGGGCCGCAGTGCCTGTGACCACACCAAGGCGGATGCAGCAGGCAGTGCACGCGGGGTGGCGCGAAGCCGCGCTGAGGTGGCTTTTCGCACTAAATCCCAGCCCTGGGGCAGGAGCAAAGCTGACACAGTCAAGACGAGCGGAAGTCAGTGAGACTGGAATTGGGACGACGAGATAGCAACGCAAATGAGTGGAACCGATGAGTCTCTAGGGAGCCCGATGAAATATGAGTGATGACACAAGTCTCCTGTATCACCGTGTGAAATCACCTGGGTCCCGCAGTCATCAGAGGTGGTGGCAGCAAACTGCCGGCAGCCTGACACTTACAGACGCACCGTTTCCTCTGAAGCCACTGTCAAGACTGAGAATGACTGAAAATGGGTGGGAAGAGCTGCTCAGCACGGTCGCTCTGTAGCCGCCCACTGAAGCGCAGGCCGCGTCCTCACACAGACTCACGGGCGGCTCAGCGAGGACTGGCAGCCGCCCAGCCACCGGCAGCGGTGTGCGGAGGTGCCCTCGCTCCTCGTGGGAGCGGCGGGTGTCACCGGTGCCCTGGAAAATCCTCAGTCTGTAGCAGTGGAAGACAGGTACCTGTGTGACCCGACCACAGAGCCCCCGCACCTGTGCTCTGGGCACACGCGCAGTGTCACCACGTCACCTGCAAGAGCCTGTGCACCATCAGGAGTCCCTCAGGGCGTTTGCCCGCAGCGCAGAGCCCAGCCTCGGCACCCAGCCTGGCAGAGTGCCCTGCAGCACACACGGAGCCGTAGGTCAGCGTGGGTCTGCCCGGGCCAGGAAGGCCAGGCGCCTCGTGTCCGCGCCGCCTCGTCGTCACCGTTTTTCCCGCCTGCCAGTCTCCGGGCTCAGGGTCTGAGTGGGATAGTCTGATGAACTGGAGTCTCCGTTTCAATGAAGCCGCTTTGTTGTTTCGTTTTCAGTTAGGTTTTGACATTTCTGGTGGCATCCTATTGAGGAAAACCTTCCCCGTCGGAGTTGGGAAGCAGCGTTCTCTCTCAGGGTCTTGCTTGTTTTGACTTTGACGTGTGGAGGTGGAGTTCGTGGGCAGGAGGCCTCTGCTTCTGTTAGCGGAGCCAGCCGTCCCCCTGGCTTTCTCCGCGCTGCAAGGACCTGCGTGCCCTCCTCGGCTGCAGCGCCGTGTCCCCTCGCTCACCGCCGCACACCCGTCTCGACGCCACTGTCCACCTGTGCACTGCTGTCCATCCCCGCTGCTCAACTCATTTATTCTACGGTCCTGTCCCCCGTGCTCTGTGTTGTCCTCGGGTCTGCCCCCGGCCCACGTGACAGGCAGGCAGGTCGCCGGCACCCGCGTCCCTGCAGACCTGTGCAGCCTGTGTCCTTCAGTTCCGTCAGGCAGAGGTGTGCGCCTCCGGGGTGTAGCCAATATCTCTGTCGGGTCCTGTCCATCTTTTGCTAGTTTGTTTTTTCTTTTTACCAAAATAGGCTTACTTTAACAAAGATTTACTTTCTCGCATCTTTTTACTGATAGTGTGTTTTTGGTGTAATTAAGTTTTTGCTCTTTTTAATCTTTTTGTGCCGTTTGTGGTTCATCAAAAAGGGATGTTTAGCTCCTTGTATTTCTAGCCTCCATTTTCTGTTGGGGCGTTTCTGTTGGCGGTCCTGGCGGCGGCTGCTCTACACAGCGCAGTGCGCGAGGTCTGGCCTCTTAGCCTGTGCCCGTGCGCAGCCAGCGTGTCCCAACTTTGCGGAGCCCAGGAAGGCGGTCGCCTCCCCTCCTCCCTGCACGCCCTGCGTGCGGCCCTCGCAGCGTAGTTTCTGGCTGCCGCTGAGAGAGGCTCGGTCACAGAGCACTGTGGCTTGCTGGCCCTCACCTTGTCCATTTGTTTATCCTGTGCACTCATTTTCACTTACATCTCAGAAACCGAACTAGCTCATAAAATGATGAGAAGTGTTCTAATTATCATCATACATTTTTCTTTGTGTACAGCTTCCCCAGTTAATGGAATTCTTAGCACTAATGATTAGACAAATGTGTGAGTAGAGACTTGGAAGCTTTTATGTGCCCTCCACCCCCGTGGAATTTCTCCTCTGCTTTGTAGAAGAAAACCCTTTAGATTTGAGATTTGTGGGTTTGGTTCTTTGTCTGCTCAAGTCTTCGGTCGTTGAGCGGTTGTCAGGTGTGTCACTTATGACAGGCTCTGTCCAGTGCGGGTGCTCAGAAGGCTCCTTGAGGCTCCAGGGTCACTTACTTGAATCGTAGGACGTCGTCTCCTGCAGAAGTAGTCGTGGGGCTGCCTGGGAGTGCAGCCTCCACAGAGGCCGCAGAAACGAGCGCTGCGCGCGAGGTGCTTGAGTGCGGACACGCCGTAGAGGCCCCGAGACAGAGACGTTCTCCCTAGAAAAGACATCTGTCGTGTGCAGTATCTTTCATAGGTTTTAGTATTGTTGTCGTCAGTCGTTCTTACCTACCAGCTGTTTCTGCTTTGGGATGAAGTTGTGTTAACTCACAGCTGCTTGTAGATAACCAGTTCTTTATGTTACTCTCTGCAGAGCCAAAGAATTCCTTCGGACATGGTCTTTCTGAAGACTTCAGAGAAAGCAGGTATTTTATTTTTATTTACATTGCTCATGATTTGCGTTTTGGCAGTTTAATTTTGATTTCGAAAGATAAGAGCTAAGCTTATTTTTATGAAATTTGTCTGTGATAATGCATGTAGTTTATTCATTTCTAAGTCACATTTGACTTTTGGTATTTAAAATCATCATTTTACTATTTACGTGTGGCTAAAAAATATGATCCTGCCAGAATCTGTTTCAAAGACGAGTGTTTCATTCAGATCCACATTGCTGTAAGTCATTAAATAAGTGCCCGTTGCGGCCAGCTTGGGGTTGTCCTCTCTGGGTCAGCCAGCCTGCGTGCCCGCTCTGTGCTCTTGCTGGGGCGCAGAGCAGCAGGGCCGGTGGCTCCCCAGGCGCTCACGGCCTGTGTGTGGCGTGCGCCCGACCTACCGACCGTGCCCTCCCCCCAGAGCCACCGTGCGAGCTGCGTGCAGGCCGAGGGTCAGGAGCAGCAGTGCTGGGGGTGGCTGGACGTCACGCCGAGTGCTGTGTGCGACTGAGCTTTCCACGGGGCGGGGAAGGGAAAGGAGGGGCTGGCAATTAGGAGTCTGGTCTGTCACTTGTGGGTCCTCCTACGTGCCAGCCAGGGACCCCGCACTCGTGTGTCTCAAGATGGTGCAGGCTTTCTGGGAGCAGCCGGGGTTCTGCTTCCCATCTCTGGCCTCACTGATGAATAGTCGTCGTAAAGGAGGCTTCGTGTAGCAGTAGTTTTGAGGGTGCTCAGTCAGATCTGTTCATCGGAAGCGAGCTGTGTCATTATGTATGGTACGAAAACGTCACAAAGCTCAAAGTTAAGTTTGAGGGTTGTTGATTTCACTGTTTCTGCATTTGTAAATAGCATTTTTTTAAGGGGACTTTTAAGTCATGAGGATTAAGACGAATGGTTTGTCTTCTCTGCTGCAGCTCTGGCGTTCGCGCGTGAGTGAGGCTGCCTGTGCAGCGGCGCCCTCCCTCCGGGCACGCGCTCACGCGTGTGCCGTTTCCCAGGAGCTGGTGCATAGTGCTCCCTGAAGGGCGGAGGGCAAGGGCTGCTCTCCAGCCTGCTTCCCTCCTCTGAGAAATTAAGCTGCTTCCCTTTCCTGTCCAGTTAGATGGGCCATTGCTTTGGGTCCAGTGGTCACAGGAGGATGAGTGAATGTCGCGTGTACCCCTTCAAGCCTGTCCTTGCCTCTCCAGCAGGCATCTTCTCTTCTTTCCCTGCCCAGGGCCTCCCCAGGCTCCGCGTCCCCAGGGCCCACCTCACTGAGCACACCTAATTATCATGTCATCTGTGTCCTACCTGTCATGCATGGCAGTTATCTTCTTTCCAAAGCTGCTTCAAAGTCTAATATACATTATCCTTAATTTGTCTTAAAGAAAGGTGCAAGGCAGAAATGAAGGTAAGGCAAGTAGGATGGCAGGAGTAGAGAGGCGGAAGAAGAAACACTTACTTTTAGTGAGTTGTTGTCATCGGTTGTTCCCCTCCAGCCCTGAGCCCAGGACTGTGGGTTGTGTGTCGGACTAAAGGGCAGCCCGGTCCGTATGCGATGGTAAGCTTATTTGCACAGCTTTGAGTATATAATACTTGAATACATTTTAAAATGCAGTATTTAGGAAGTCACGTTTCTTTGAGAATCTTAAGAACTGTCACATTCTTCCCCAGAAAAATGTATGTAATACACATTTATGATAAACATTTCATTGTTTTTCATTATTTTATATGTTCGTGTAAGATTTTAATGAATATTAGGACCTTACTGTAGTGTGTTTTAACCTATGGTTCTATATTATATTTTCAGTTTATTATTTTTTCTACCAAATTTTAAATGTTCAGATGATTGCTCATTGCTCATATGCAGATGTTAAAATACAGCTGATTCACGCTGTTCGTCTTCTCCCTAGAGAATGACTCCGATCGCTTCTCGGCCATATACGTTTTTGTGTCATAATACTGCCTTCAGTCGGGCTCAGCTTTGGAAACCCCGCAGGTGTGAATTCAAGTGGCTATTTTAAGTGTTTAGAAGTGCACACGGTCGGAACTCATTGTGTATCTCTAAAACACTGTTAACACTGTCTTAAGACTTTCTCATTTCAGTTCAGAAAAATCTCACACTGTCTTCTCTATTTTAATAAAAATCTTTAAATCTTAACCCGCTTAAAAGTCCTAAATTCATGCAGCGTGTACAGGCTGGACAGTAATTGCTGGCATCTGTCAATCCTTCTCAGTGTGTCTCTCTGTGGCATCATATTGACCGTGTATTAATACAGGTCTTCTGTTGGGCAGTCAGCCGATGGTTTAGAATGTAAATGAAGCTGCTGATGGATCTGGTGACGGATGGCTTAAATTCCAATTAATCAATTGCTTCATCAGTTTCTTAATTCAGATCAAATATCTCCTGAATGCACACGATTCTTTTAGTGGTATTAAGAGAAATTAATGCTTTAGAACTAATTTTCATCAATCTCCTATAAATGCCAATATCTTTTTCACTTGTCTCCTAAGTGATGACATTGTAGTGTAAGTGTCTGAGGCATATGACAATAGCTCAGCTGTCACTTGTTAGTGGGCGAGGGCTAGGTAAATGACACTACGCACCCACGTGCTCTCTGCGGTGCTCTTCATCTGCCACTGGCTTAAAACTTTCATGCAGAGTCATTAAATCACATAAATGATTTAGAAACCAAGTTTAATGACCAACGGACTGGCGTTACATACGCAGAGTCAATGGCTGTTTTTCTGTCGTTGGTCATGCACTGTAGCTCACCCCTCAGAGCTGTTGGATTGGTGAACTCTGCAGCCCGTCTGCTGCTGTCACAGGGACACTTATTCCTTTTCGTGGCAGACTCATGGTCTTCTCACGCGTCCCGTCAGTCACGTCGTGTCCCCTGGCCGCCGCGCCCTGCGGGGCTGCCTGCCGGGGCGTCTTCGTTTGATTGTCATTGTGCTCGTCCTTTACTGTCAGCTCTTGTGAGTGGTACAAACTGAAGTCAAGTATTCATCAGAAGTCTGTAGTGGGATGTCAGCAGAGCAATTCAGTAATTCGTTTTTGCCAAACCTGACCTGCATCCATGTGGCCTGGGCCCGCTGTTGAAAAGTGTTTGCTGTGGCTCGCGGGAGACTCGTTGAGCTGGTCTGGTGGTGCTCAGTTCATTTTACTCCGAGGCTCAGTGCTGCGGCTGTGCTGACGGGGAATAATACTCTCCCCTGAGTTTTTCAAATAGCGTGTAGTTGTTTCTCATGAAGCATGTCCTTTTGATTTAAAGGAAAGCTGCTGTTGTGTCCAGCGTCTATGTGTACAGACGTCTCAGCGAGACACCAGCTTTCCTTTCAGCAGTGCGCGTTGCCCTTCCCAAGACTTTCCTCCTTTTACATTTGAGAAGCCCCCCGAGAGCAGAGTGGTTGGCACGGGCGCCTCGAAGCCATGTCGCTCGGCATGCGGAGTCCCCTTGTCGTCTTCGTCAGACACAAGCTTGTATTGAAGGGCAGCCAGTCTTGAAGACAGCTGAGCTGTCAAGTACCACGTGTCGTGCAGTCTCCTGTGCTCCTTTTGAGTGGAAACCTGTTTGTGGAACATCTCTCTTTAAGTCTGACAGCTAATGTGTGACGCAGTTTACACAGTTGTGTCAAAGTGCATGTGAGCAAGTGAAGGCCTCATAACTCAGCCTTCAGTTGATAAACGGACGATCAGAAGCTGCTGGCGCAGCCGGTGTGTCCACAAAGGTGACCCCGCCGCTGAGAACCCCCTGGGTTCAGGTCGCGGTGCTGCTGCCTGTGGTGAGGCGGCTGCAGTCTCCAGGCGTTGCTGCAGCCCCACGTTCCAGTTTTATCAGAACCCCAGGCACGTCTGGTTGCTCCTTCGCTGCCGTGCCTCAGCAGGGAGCAAGAGCAAGGAGTGACAGCAGGTCTTGCCCCGGCCTGCTGTGTGGCGGGCAGCTCAGAGAATTCCAGCCCTGGGGCCCACCGCCCCGCCCCTGCCCCAGCCCTGCAGACAGGTGGGCCCGGTGTTCCTTCGTGGCGGTGGTGTGTCTTTTCCCTGCAGGCCGTCCAGCAGGGTTCCCCTGACCCCAAGTCTGAAACGGGTGTCTACAGGTGTCCTCTGGCGGCAGGATCATGCTGGTGGAAAACTGCTGGAGACCCTTTTCCACTTGAGAGAGTCCCCATGATGTGTCACAAGTACTCATCGTGTGTTTTTCTCATGTTCCTCAGGGCCTTCTTTCTCAGGCCGGCTCTCTGCTGGGCCTGCGAGCTACGCAGCTGCCCACCTCAGGCCCGGGCCCACCATCTCATTTCCCTCTGCGCTGGCCCTCCCTCTTCTGCCCAGCTCTGCCAGTCTGAACAGCTCTGCAGTACTGGGCCCAGCCCGCCCCTGCCAGGGGCTTGTAGGAAAGAGGTGCAACATAGCATCCCTCCTTCCGTCCCCGGGACGGACCACTTGTGAGCTCCAGCCGGCTGCTGTCCTTTCCCAGTATCTGGTGCCTTATCCTAGGCGTCCTGCCTGGGACGAAACTCTGGACAGCGTCCCCTGGGCTCCGGTGGGAACGTGCACACTGGAGCTGAGAGTTTGGGGCCAGTGGTTCAAAGGGAGGCTCCCTGATGCAGCCTGGTCACTGCACGTTTGGGCAGTCTGAACAGAGCCGCTGCGGACACCGTGGGCAGCATGCGTTTCCACGTTCGTGTCACAGTCATCGGCAGCTGGGCAGAGGAACGTGGGCGCGCCAGTGCCTCTGCTGACCCTGTTTGCCGTCCTTGTCCACACGCACCCAGAGCCGGAGTTGCTGGCGCTCGGCTCCCTGTGGCTCTGAGCCCCGAGGCTCTGCCACACTGTTCTCAGTGCCTCTTCCCCCCTTTCGCTTTGGACGTGTCTGTGTCGTTGACTCTCCAGTGAGTCTCCCCTGGATCTTGTGTGGATTTTAATCCATTTACCTTGAATGCTGCTTTCGAGATGGAGGGACCGCAGCCTGCTGTCCTGCTGTTCCCGGGCTCCTGAGAGCTTTTGTCCTCCTCCCTGCACCCTCTTCTGTGTTCAGTTGTTTCGCGGTGACATGTTTAATTCCATTCTCATTTTTCTCACGTGCATCCTAATCTGTTTCCTCTGTGGCTCCCGCCCTCGTGTTGATTCTGGTCTGAGTCGGTGACGCTCCGCGTGCAGGCGCCGCAGACTCTGCTCTCGGCAGCCGCCCCGGCACCGCAGCTGTCACGGAAGCGTCTTCCTCGTGAGCGTCAAACACGACCCTGCGGACAGCGTTCACGCCCCAGTGATGGAGAGAGCAAGACGAGTTACATCACTGTAGCTTTTAGAGTAGTATATTATTGGCTTCTTTAAATGAACTTTCTCGTAAATCACGCAGCAAACGAGAGGTGCATTTGTAAGCCGTTGCGACCTGCAGTGGAAGCTGATTTGTAGGGCAGCTGGTGTTTGTCGCTGAGATCTCTGCTTCCCCACAGGACCCGAGTCAGGCTGGCGCCGGTGTCCCCACCTGCAGGCATCCTCCGAGCGTCTCTTGATGGGCAGGACTGGACTGGTGGTCACAGCCTCCCTCAGCTTCTGCTGCTGGGAGTGTCTTCGTTTCTTCCATTTGCGAAGGGAGTTTCACTGCGCGAGATTCCTGTTTGGCAGTTACTGTTTGCTTTCAGCACTGAGTGTGTCGCGCACTGCCTCCCGGGTTCCTGATGAGCTGCGCCGCTACCTAACGGGAGAGCCTTGTGTGCCGTCTGCTTTTCTCTGACGTGTCACGTCTTTCTTTGCCCTCGGAAGCTTGATTGCAGTCTTATCTTGGTTTGGGTGTCTCTGACCGTTTTTGATTTTGTGGGGCTTCTTGGATGTTATTTAAGATAATCATGCTCCTCGACAGCAGTGGCCCGCTTTGAGCGGGGTGCTGCTGTGTGGATGTCTTCCAGTGTCACGGTGTCGGCCAGAGGCTGTCGCTCGCCCGGGCCGTGTGGTCTCACCCCGTGGACCCGGCCACCTTTGATTGGAGCGTCACGGGGTGGGGCAGCACTGTGATCATGTCCTCTGTCGAACTGGGGAGTTTTCGGCTTTCCCCGCTGCAGAGACCGCCCGCACTGGGTGCCGCGGTGCCCGAGTCCCCTGAGGGTGCCACCCACTGGGCCCCGCTCTGCGTGTCGGGTCTTTTGTCTTCGCGCCGCTGACTCAGTGGCTTCCTCTGGACGATTTAAAGTTCACGGATTCCGTCCCTGCCTTGCCTTCCTCTAGTGAGTTCTTTATTTCAGTTTTCCACGTCATCCTTTTATTATTATCTTGTGATTGAGGTCATTTTGATTTACGAAATAACATCAAGTCATATGTGCAGGTTGTCCATTCCTCAAGTACATGTCAGTACATACACCCTGCCCTCCACCAGATTGTCAAACGTCCTTCACCGTCCACTGGACCCGCCACCGCTTGTCCCCAGCCCCACCAGTGCTCCACCAGTGGCCTCAGTTCTGTTATCCATGTCCAAGGGCTGGTTCTCCTTTACTCTGTTCTTTGCTTTGTTTCTTTATATTCCACATATACGTGAGATCATTATCTTTCTTCTGTTTAAAAATTGTTTTTTCTTAAAACTTTTCAAATATTTTATTGTAGTAACTTTGTTTTACAAATTAAAATAAACTCACACGTGTACTTTTCCCCTTCAGATATATGTCACACACCCTGCCCTCCACCACATCACCAAGTGCTCTTCCCCAGTGTCCAGTGGGCTCCACCACCACTTGTCCCCGCCCTCCATCCTGTTCCCTGTCGGTCACCGCAGCTCTGCGGCAAGTGTCCAAGGGTTGGTTTTTTTCATCTGTTCCTTTGTTTCGTCTGTTCACATTCCATCTACGCGTGAGGTCGTCTGGTGTCTGTCTTTCTTCTTTTGACGTGTTTCACTGAGCATCCTCCCCTCTAGTTCCCTCCATGCTGATTCAGGTGACAGGGTTTCCTCTCTTCTCAGGGCTGTGCAGTGTCCACTGTGTGTATGACCACATCTTCTTTATCCGTCGTCTGACGTCGGGCACTGAGGTAGTTTCCAGGTCTTTGCGGTTGTGAGCAGGGTCGCAGTGAACAATGGGTGCAGACATCTCTGCAGATTAGAGTTTTTGTATCTTTTGGGTAAACACCCGGAAATGGGATATGGGATTTCCATATTCAACTTTTTGAGGAATCTCCATACTGTTTTCTGTAGGGGTTGCACCAATTTGCACTCCCATCCACAGTGTAAAATGTTCCCTTTTCTCCACATCTTCGCCAGCATTTGCTGTTTCCAGACTTTTGGAGAATAAGTCAGTCTCTCAGGTGTAAGGTGATGTCTCGTTGTTGTTGGGATTTGCGTTTCCCTGATGGCCAGCGAGTAGGAACATCTTTCATGGGTCTGTGGGCCATCAGTACATCCTCTTCAGAAAAATGTCTCTCCAATTTCTCCTCCCATTTTTGATTGAATTGCCTGTTCTTCTGTTGTTGACTTTTATGAGTTCTTTGTACATTTTGGATATGAAGCCCTATTAGAGATACAGAATGCAAGTGTCTTCTCCCAGCTAGTAGGTTGTCTTTTTTTCATCTTGGTGATGTTTTCTTTCTCTGTGAAGAAGCTTGTTAGTTTGATGTAGTCCCAGTTGTTTCGTTTTCTTTTTTGTTTCCCTTCATGCTGGAGATGAGGGCTCTCTGAGACTGAGTTGTTGAAAGTCTTTCCCATGTTCCCTTCCCGTCATCCTTTAGTCCTTGAGCATCTTTACAATGTGTTTTAAGTCTGTCTTGTGCATGTGCCATTCGGGCTTTTCAGGAACAGGCTCTGTTGCTTCAGGCTTATCCCGAAGGGGCTGTGCGCTCCTGCTCTTCTCTGTGGCGACTGGTGACTTGCGGTGGACTCTGGTGTGTGGTAACTGGACATCAGGTCCCCCTTCCGCGGGATGTGCTGGCTTCTGTCGTCTTCTGTGTTGTTTCACTGTCGCCACTGTCTCTGCCGGGATCAGCCTCAGGCGCAGAGTGAAGGCCTGTGTGGTCGTGCGCTGGTCTTCCCTGCGTACACAGTTGTGTCTCGCTGTCCCCGTCCTTAATGTCCGGCTCCCCTGCGGGGACAGGTGACGAACGGAAGGTAAAGGTGTCGGCCGTTTAAGCTCCCCCAAGTGACTTCTGCAGCGGGGACACATCGGTGGCTCCCACTGCGCCCCTCTGTGGTCAGGAGCAGCAGGCGCGGTGTCATGTTTTGCTGGTGTATTTGGCATTTCGTTTGCAAGGTTATACCATGCACTCTTGGATTTTTTTCTGATATGCCTGTTACTTGTCATACTCTAATCGTGACTTAAAGGTGGGAAACGAGCCACGGGGTCTGTCCAAAATAAAGCTCTGACAAGCCTTAGTAGCGTAGGCCGGACTGCCAGACCGAGGGAAACCATTACAAAGTTAATGACCTTCCTCTTTTCAGCTTTCAGACTCATTTTGTGTATCCAGCAAATCTGTAGATGTCGCATTTCTGTGTCCCCTGTGTGGTGGCGGCACTGTCGTTGGACCTGCTGTGACACAGTGCACCCATGGTAAACTTCTCTTCTCTGCTTCCAAGGGTCGTGCTTTATTCGAACGGACCAGCTGGACGGCGAGACGGACTGGAAGCTGAAGGTGGCCGTGAGCTGCACGCAGAGGCTGCCGACGCTGGAGGTGAGCACGCCGGTCCTCGCTGCGCTCAGGGCTGCTCTCGAGCGCACACTCGCTCATGGTCGCCACCTGCCTCCATGCACACGTAGTCGGTGCGGCTGCTCATCCGTCGTGCTGGCGCCTAGAAGCCAGGCCTAGGTCATTCCTGTGTGTCCCAGCCCACTGTCTGCTCCACGTGCAGCTTGAGTGTTCCCGTTGGCTTGGCCTCGGATATGTCTTTTCCTTTCTGCTTTCCTTTCTTTACCATCCTTATTTGTCAGCCTCTCAGGGAGTGATCTGTAGACGTGCGACCTTTCGGCGGGACTAGGTGAGTCTGGGACTGCTGGCTGGGGTGCCCCCTGCCCCTGTAATGCTGCTCTGGGGCCTAGAGCTGAGTCACCTCAGTCACCTCAGCCACCTGAGCCCAGCCTGTCGCTCGGTTCCTTCCGTTAAGAGTGGAGGGCCTCCTTCAGGTCGCGGCAGGTGGGCTGCCAGCAAGTCACCTAGCAGGGAGAAGGCGCTCGGGCGTGCTAGGAGCCAGGCTGGTGGGCGAGACAGTGCTTGAGGTCTCTCGGGTGTGGGCAGCCCCTTTAGCAGCCCATTTCTTCTGTAGAGAATCCGCAGTGTGGCCACGGGAGTTTCTTCCGCGCCCACGTGGGTCGCAGCACTCCCGCCTCCACTGACCTTTCCGCGGTGGGCGCGGCCCCGCGCTCAGTGTGGTCACTGGCTTGCTTGCGTCCTGCCACTGGCGTGAGCAGCAGGTGCCCCTGCTCTCTGTTCTCAGAGATAGAGAGGAAGAGGAGGCGCATCTCTTTTTCTTCAGACAAGCTCCTAGAGTACACCTCACGGGGGACTCAGAGCCTCGGTTCCACACGTCCAGTGCTTACGCGTTGTCACACGGTGGTACCGAAACGCCTGGTGACCAGCAAATAAGGACCTTTCAAAACATGGGAAGTGAGTGTTGGGGGAAATCTGCCAGAGAACATTCAAGCAGTTCATTGTTTCTCTTTGGCCTCTTCGAGTACACGTGTGATTGGCGTTTTCCAGCTGATGCCAGTTGGACACGTGCATTTTTCATCTGGTTAGTGGTCTTCTCGGCGCCGTCTTCCGTTCACGTTTGCAGTGGAAGACTCCGTACGCTTCCTTAGGTCTGCGCACAGGATCAAATCGGTAGAAGCAGCCCTCGGCAAGCTTGCATCCCATCAAAATTTTCCCTTTCTGAGACAGAACTCTCTTTATCTCCATACATCTTGTCGTCTCATCGGTCCAGGTCGGTTTCTCTCTGAAAATCGTCCAGACAGCAGCTGCACGTGAGTCTCTCCACAAGCAGAGCCCGTCGGCCCCTGCTCCTCGCTGGTTAGCTCCAGGCATGCTGCTGCCCTGATGGGGCACGTGACAGTGAGGCGCACTGACAGGAGGCAGCGCACCGACTGACGCCCGGGCCGCACCAGCTGGGCGAGCCAGGCCCGTTGGCACAAGCTGCCTCTTTGGCTCGGTGGCGTCCTGTAGGTGTTTTGTGCCTCTGTTCATCACGAATGTCAGTCCGTGTTGACGTTTCGCAGTCTTGTCTGCTCTCTGGAGCCCTCCTGGCCTCGTAAAGTGAGTTTGGACATCTTTCGCCTCCTGTAATTTGTGAAGTAGTCGATGGAAGGTGGTATCGTTTCTCACGGGATGAGCAAATTCTCCCCGGCCGGGAGCTCACTTGTGAAAGTACTGCTAGGAATTAGTTTCTTAAAATGCAGGCTTAGTCAGTTTTCTGTGCATTGGAAAATTATGTTTTTCAGGGACTTAATCCGTTTCATCTAAGTCGCCCAGTTCAGTGGTGCGTCCCCAGCGTCCACACCCGCTCTTGGTGGCCGCAGAGCCCACTTTCTCAACAGCGGTCACCTTTTCCTGAGTAGTCCAGCCAGAGGCTGGAGTTTGCCGATGCCGTCGAAGCTCTTGCTTTCGGTTTTATTACCTTTATGCTGTGTTTTCTGTGTTCCTGATTTCTGCTCTAATCTTTCTGTCCTTCATCCTACTTAATTTGTGTTCACCTTTCTTTGTTAACTTGTGGAGTGGACATCCGTCTCCTCGCCTGTCTTACTGTTTCCCGTCGCTGATTTCGAGACCCTTTCTGAGGGGGACTCACCCGTGCGACACAGGCGTTCTGCGGCATCTCGTGCCGTCTCATCTGCACTTCTGCCGCCCTCCTTGACTCGGAGGTAGATTTTTCATTTGCCTGATCTTTTCCAGGGCTTCCCTAGTGCATCATTCCGAACTGTAGGTCTCCAGCCTCTGTCTGCTTCAGTCCCCTCCTGCGTGGGCACTGACTGACCTGGCCCACAGGCTGTGGACTGACGGCGATGCCTGCTCCTCTGGCGTGTCTGCCTGTCCCCTCGGGGACACTTGTCTGAAGCTGAGATGGGTCTGCTTATTTCTGCTCTTCCTCCTGGAGGTAACTGGCAGGAGAAGAGTTTTAATGTTACCTTATAGTAATAGATTTAACCTTCTCCTGCTTCTGTCTGTCCTTGGCTCACATATGTTCAGGTGTTATTACCAGGTGCATGTACATTAAAGATGGTTACATCACCTTGTTGAATTACTTTTTCTTGGGATTTCTGCTCTTAATTGGGTCATGAACTCCGTCTGACATTAGTAGAGTAACTCCAGCTTTATTTTGGTTCATGTTTGCATGCCACGCTTTGTCCATCCTGTATATTCAGTGTGTGTTTATAGAGAAAGTGGGCTTCTTGTTTACATAACACAATTGCACGTCACTTTTTAAATTCATTTTGCAAATTGCAGCCTTTTGAATGTGCACATTTACCATAATTTAATTGTTAAGGTTGACTTCAAAGCAGTCATCTTATATTTTCTACTTCTTCCACCTCTTTGTTCCTTCTCCCCCCCATCATTGGCTGTTATATTAGATTTTCTTTAATGACCAATACTGACTTAAAATTTTTTTTATGAAGAAAGCAGACAGGCGTGAAGGAGAGCAGGCAGGCAGGCAGGAAGAGAGAGGAGGAAGAAGCATTTATTTGTTTTTATTTTAGTGGTTCATGTTGGTTGCCCCGCACTGCCAGCACCCTTTGGGGTCAGGAACCTGGGTCCTTGGGATGTGCGTGAACTGCGCCCCAGCCACGAGAACACCCGCGCCGCCCGGCTGTGCCCCAGCGCCGACTTAGTGACAGCGCTGCTGGTTCTGCTTCGTAGTGGCTGTCCTGAGGCTTCTCATTGCTCTTTCTAACTTAGAGTATTTCCATTGCTAGGATGCATCTCATTCTTCAGTGTAAGAATCTGCGCTGCAGACTTCTTCTCATCTTTCAGGTATTTTATCATATAGTTCAACTTTTCTGTTGCAAACCACATGGTGCATTGCTTATTTTTGTTTAAAGTAGCCGGGTGTGTTGACGGGTACTCGAAACTGCCTTTCCCCCGCCTGCACGTCTTCCGCTCCCTGGCGCCTCGTTCCTGCTGTGAAGTCATTTTCCTTCAACTCAGAACTGCCCTCAGTGTGTCTTGTAGGAAAAGTGTGTTCGATTAACTGTGACGGTCTTGTTTGAAAAGCGTCTTTATGTTGCCTTCATTTGTGAGGACGCCGAGGAGATTTGGTGGAGACTGTCCTCTCCCTGCGCCGTCAGGCTCTGCTGGTCCCGGCGCAGCTCTCGTGACCCCGGCTGGCCCGGGGAGGGCGCGGGCTGCCATGCGCTTGAGGGCCTGGAAGATGGAGGTGCTCTGCTAAGAGTGGCAGATCTAGAACACGCCGAACAGACAGTTTTGCTGAATTTGTTTCGTCCGTTGAAATATGTTTCTTTATAGAGTTGGCGCA
Organism: Solenodon paradoxus; assembly: GCA_004363575.1. Classification (NCBI taxonomy): domain Eukaryota; kingdom Metazoa; phylum Chordata; class Mammalia; order Eulipotyphla; family Solenodontidae; genus Solenodon; species Solenodon paradoxus. The sequence continues at coordinate 6,256 of RJWH01004537.1, read as the reverse complement.
CTGCGTATAGGCCTTCCTGCCATCGGCGGGCAGCTCTGGTTTCGTTTTGCATCCAGGCAGGACAGTTGCTTCTTCCCTTGAGAGCTCGTGCTGCCTGGGCTGGTCGCCCACGTTGATGGGCCTCTCCCTGGTGTCATATATTTGGAGATGCTCTGTCAGTAGCGGTTTGTCGCCCCAGCAGAAGCGCATCGTGTCCTCCACAGCGGGCGAGCCCGCCCGCCAAGCGGAGAGCCTTTCCTCGACAGCCGAGGACACGGCCCTCGATTGTGTTGTGTCCCCAGAGTGCAGAGAGAGCAGGAATTAGTGTCGACTCGCCGCCTCAGGAGGCCGCGCTCCAGCCCGGCCGGTGTGGCCTGCGCCTCTTCCGGAGGCTCACTCTCCAGACATGCAGGCGTTGGGAAATGCATTTCCACTCTTGAGATCCAGGCACATTTATTAACAACAATGAGGTCACAGCAATTTTCAATAAATCATGCCTAGCTGATTTATTTCAAAAGATCCATATAGCAGTAAACAATACCATTTACATTTAATTAGTTTTATTGAACGAAAGGCAATTTTATTTGTAATGAACCACATGTTATGATTAAGGGTGTATTTTAATGACCTTTAAGTAATGCAAACAAATGTTGCCCTTGACCTAATAGCAGAGGCTCTCCCACTTATTGAAAACTTCAGAATGATTTTTAAATTATCATGAAATGCTTCAAATGACATGCTCATTATTGTGCCGTTATTCAGTCATTTGCTGTCTCATATACTAGATGAAATGCGTCCTCTGGATGAGCATGTGCACGTCGAAACGAGCATTACTAGCTTATCTTGACTCCCATGCATCAAAGGGTAGTCTGTTTTATGCGTTTCATTTTTTGAACATTTCTCTGACCGCATAATACTCAGTGATGAGTGATTTCTCCAACTCACCTTGTCCCAGCAGTCCTCGCTGCTCACTAAGCATGCTTGCTTTTCTGAGTGAAATGGTCAGCGTGCTCTCGTGGTCTAAGCTCGCTGACTTAATTTAACTTGCAGTGAGTGTTCCCTGTGAGCGCAGTGTCTGGGGCTGCAGGGCAGGCGCAGCGTGAGCTGGTGCGCGCACCCTTCATTGGTGCCCTTCCTTCCTCTCGCCCTGCGTCTTGTCTCCACCCCCTGCCTTTCAGCTCTGGAACTAGAACCTGGATGGGGATGGGCTCTTCCTAGCCAGGGGGTTTGTACAGGTGTGTTCCTGCCTTGTCATAGTTCTCCGGCTGTTCTCTCTGGCTGTACTCCCCTGTGTTCTCCACGTACTGGATTGTCCTCTCTGGCTGTTCTTTGTCCTCTCTGGCTGTTCTCTCCATGCTCTGACTGTTCTCCCTGGCTGGTCTCTGACTTTGTTCTCTGACTGCTCTCTGACAGCGTTCTCTGTTCTCTCGGGCTCTTCTCTCCATGTATGTTTTCCATGTACTCCCATTGTTCTCTCGGGCTGTTCTTTCTGACTCCGTTGTCTGGCGGTACTCTCCGTGTTCTCGTGTACTCCAGCCGTTCTCTCTAGGTGTCACCTGTTCTCTCTGACTGTACTGTCCATGCTACTGATGGCTCTCTCCGGCTGGTCTCTGGCTGTTCTCTCTGTTCTTTGACAATGTTCTGTGTTCTCTCTGGCTCTTCTCTTTGACTGTTTCCTCTGACTTTCTCTGTGTTCCCTGACTGTTCTCTGTATATCTGACTGTTCTCTCTGTGTTCTCTGACTGTTCTCTGTTCTCTCTAACTCTGTTTTCTGACTGTTTTCTCTGTGCTCCCTGGCCATTCTTTCTGTTCTCCGATGTCTCTCTCTGACTGTTCTCGCTGTCTGTTCGCTCTGTATTCTCTGGCTATTCCCTCTCACTGTTCCCTCCTGTTGTGATCTCTAGCTCTTCCTTGATTGTGCTCTTACTGCTCTCTGACTGCAGCGTCTGCTTCAGGACTGATGTGGAGTTCCGGGGTGACCTGCCCCACCGGCATTTTAAGCTCCGTATTTGCAGTAGTGTTTCCTAGGAGGATCGTTTTGGTAATGTTAGGGTAATTTGGGGGGGTTTGGTCACGAGCCATGTCCCTTCCTATGAATTTGCATATTTCATTCTGCTTCTTAAAACCCTTTCAGCAAGAGGTCTCTGCTTGTGCACTGATGCACCTCAAAGCAAAAGAGACTTTAGTTTCTCTCTCAGGACCGCAAGGTGGTGGTTCTGACTACGAGACCAGCTCTGCCCTCCTGGTGAGGACGGCTGCGGCCTCCACACGGCAGGCAGGTGTCACTGCTGCTCACATGCCAGCCAGCCCAGCAGCCACACGTCAGCTGGTTGCCAAGAGTGTGAGGGAGGCTGTGTCCATACAGGAGGTGGGAGGTACGCCGAGTTTCTCTGACTGCCCCAGGCTGGCACCGGACAGCGCGTGCGTGCCCCGGCCGGCTCTCGGGGAACTGCCATCACGACTGCTGTTCTGTTGGGATCCGTTATTCCACACAGCTCTTCAGGTACTCTAAACAACTTACAAGCATGCATGTTCCTTGCTCACAGGACCTAGAGTAGGATGTCAGTGTGAACAGCAAGGAGTGAATGCTTTCTGGAGTGAAAGATCGTTTTCAGGCTGTTGCATGTTTCTGTTGAAGACTATTTCTTTAAGTGACGCACTATGACCTGTGCCCACCCATCAGGCTCCCAAGGGCAGAGGGGCTCTGACAAGGAGGAGCCCCGTGCACTCCTAGGTGCCCACCTGCCACCCAGTTCTCCTTTCAGGACCCTGGAAGGCACAGGCAGTGCAACAGGTAAAGATCAAGCCCCTAGCAGCATCAGCACACTGGCAAACAGGACAATGGAACACGCTCGCACAGACCAGCAGAGAGCAACGACGCACAGAGGACTGCACTTGAGCCCTGCGGGGCAGCATTCGCATCGTAGGGTCCCAGAAAGGGAAGAGAGAAGGGGACAGAAACTTACTCGAAAAAGTTTTCCTAACCCGTAGAATAAAGCAGACCTCCAGACCCAGAGTTCCACACAAAAGAAACTCAGACAGACCTAACCAAGACACATCGTCACTAGAATGTCAAAAATTTTAAATAAAAAGGATATCTTCAAAGTAGCTAGAGAAAAATTACTTAGATGCAAAGGAGCCCCGTAAGACTGTCAGTGGATTTCTGAACAGAAACTGTACAGACCAGAAGGGACTCACATGATGTATTCATAGTGCTGAAAGAAAAAGATTTCTAACCAAGGATGCTCTACTGTGCTAGATTATCACTTAGAATTAAAGGAATGTTGGAGAACATTTCAGACAAGCGAAGTTAAAGGAATTCATTACCACAAAACCAGCTTTGCTAAACAATTGTATAGAACGTAAAAAAAAAAAAACCACCCACTTAAAAGCAGGAAAACATCAAAATATAAAATGTAGGGAGGAGAATAATAGAATGTGTGCCATTAGAATGAGCTCAAGACTAAGTTGCTTTCAACTAAAAGCAGGGGTAAGCATATAGAAACTTTAAAATAAACCCCATGATAACCCCAAAGCCTATCTCCAGGGAAAATGCAAAGAAGAAAATAAAGAGGGAAACCAGTCACAATATAATTGTTTTCAAATCACCTAAGAAGAGAAAGAAAAGAATAAAGGTACCTTCTGCAACAGCCCCCAGAAAATAACAGAACAACAGTGACAACAAACAGCTACATGTCAGTGATCACCCTGAATGTCAATAATCGAACTCACCAACCAGGAGGCACAGGGTGGCCAAATGGATTAAAAACATAACCCAACGTTCTGCTGCAGTCAAGAGTTCATCTTCTTTCAAAAGGTTCAAAGTCAGTGGTTGGAAGACAATCCTACAGTCAGGTGGTAACCCCAAAAAAGATGGGGACAGCCATACTCGTATCAGATAAAATAGGCTTCCAACTAAAGGTAACAAAATACAGGGATGACCGTGATATAATGCTTAAGGGGTCAATTCAGCATGAAGACATAACACTTATTAATATGTGTGCACCAAGCGAAGGATCATCAAAATATAAAGCAGTTATTAACAGAACTGAAGAGAGGCATCGACAACAATGCAATACTAGTAAGAGACTTCAACCCCACTTACAATAATGGACAGATCAACCAGGCAGAAAATTAACAAGGAAACAACTGCTTTAATCGACACATTGGACAGATGGGTTTAATAGACACTGAACACTTTATCCAGTGACTGCAGATTTGATAGTTTTCTCAAGTGCTCATGGAACCTTCTTAAGGATAAACCATGTACTGGAAAACAGGCATGTCTCAATAAATTTGCAATTGTACAACTCATTCTGCATCTTCTGTGATTGCAGTGACTTAGCATTAAAAATTAAACTCATCAAGCTAGAAGATTTTGAAATATTTGAAAGCAAAACAGCACATTTCTGATTGACACTTGGGTAAAAGAGGAGATCAAAGGAGAATTTGAAAAGTACTTGGAAATAAAAAGAGTACCAGGAAAAAAAAGAAGTGCTTGGAGACAAATGTGAATGAAGACACAAGCTACCAGAACTTATGGAGTGCAGGAAAAGCAGTAGTAAAAGGACGTTTATTGTAATCAAGGCTACTTAAGAAAACAAAAAACACAAGCAATCTAACTCTATCTAAAGCAACTAGAAAAAGAGTAATTGAAATCAAATGTGTGTAGAAGGAAGGAAAAAATTTTTAAAAATTGAGCAGAAATAAATGAAATAAAAAGGCAGTTCAGAAGATGAATGAAACTAAAGGCTGGCTCTATAAAAACACAAAATGCATAATACCTTTGGCTAGGCTCACTAAGGAAAAAAGAGAAAACTCATAACTACAATCAGAAATGAAAGGGGAGAAGTTACAACATATACCCCATAAGTACATAGCATCCTAAGAGACTCCTGTTAACAGCTATGTATCAATAAGTTGGATAACCTGGACGACATGGACAGATGTTTACCAAGATAATCCGGAAGAAATGGAGGACCTGAGCAAGACATGTCACAAGCAAGGAAATTGAAGAGCTAATTAAAAGCCGAAGGTTGAGAACCTAGAAGACCTGTAAGCCTTCTCCCTGGAAGATTCCAGTATAAATAATCTCCATTTGTGGGTATAGTTTAGTGTTTGTGTGTGTATATACATATATATACATATATACATTTTATATATATATATATATATATATGTATATATATGTTGTAGTACTTGGGTCTACGTGAGTCAAGTGGAAACATCCATCCTACCCGCGTTGTACCAGATGGTCTCGGACACACCTCACTTGTGAGCCCTGTGTGAATCCAGCGTGCGTCACACGTCCGTGCTGGTAGTTTTGTCTTAAAATGTCAATAAAAGCCGCCCGTTGCGGTGAGCGTGGGCTGTCACCACACAGAGGAGTCCTACCCCCAGGCATGCTCAGTGGGCAGCCTGGTCAGAATCCCAGCTTGAGTGTGATTTTGCAAAATCCAGACAGACAGGGAGCGAAGTCCTTGTGACCTGGTGCCGGTGATCGTGCCGCACTGAAAACCGAGAGTGTAGTGAGAACGCATTTCACTCGGCAGATCACGTAATACAGCTTCAGTTGTTTCAGTGTCGTCACGTGGCAGCTTACGAACTGAGACTTCTGCATCAGCAGACACGCTTATAACCGTCTTCAGCGATGTGTTTAAGGTCCCGTCCCTGGAGACTGGGCAGGCTGGACGTGTCACCCGGCACGTCTTTTCTGCTCGGCTCGTGTCCTCTGAAAGAAGCCACGCTGTGAGTGGTCGACACAGCCCGTCCTGTTTGATGGACGCAGCACGTCGCGGACGTGTGTTGTCTCCCACGGCTGTAAGGAGGGCAATAGTTGCTTAAGTCAGTGCGGTAGCCGTGGGAATCAGTACCTGCCCAGACCCGGGAGATGGCGCGATTGTTCCGAGAAGGCGTGTGGAACTGTGATGGTGACTTAGTGCCACCGAATACTTTGATGCTCACATAGTTTCTAAACCCTCCATGTGGGCGCCGTCTTAAAACTGGAATCACACGCAGCACCTGTGAGAGCTGTCACATAAGGCCTCCCACGTGCTCTTCGCACACCGGTAATTAGGCCGGTCGTGCGAATCGAGAAATGAGTCCACCTCTTGTAGCTTGAAGATGGTTTCTCTGCTCACAAGTGCGCCCTGGTGGCTCAGGCAGCCAGAGGCCAGCGTGCGGGGCATGCGGGGCTGAGGCGGTGCCCCCTCCCTCTCCCCTCCCTCCTCCCTCTCCCCTCCCTCGCTCGCTCCCTCCCTCCTTCCCTCTCTCTCTC